>PVKZ01003839.1:0-111443 GCA_004027375.1 Macroglossus sobrinus
CCTTTCCTTTCCTTTCCTTTCCTTTCCTTTCCTTTCCTTTCCTTTCCTTTCCTTTCCTTTCCTTTCCTTTCCTTTCCTTTTCTTTCTTTCCTCTCTTTTTTCTTTTTTTTCTTTCTTCTTTCTTTCTTTCATCTTTACCAGGTTTTGGTATCAGAGTAATATTGGCCTCATAAAGTGAGTTGGGAAGTATTGTTTGTTTCCTCTTCTGTTTTTTGGAAGAGTTTGAGGAGAATAGGTATTAAATTTTCCCTGAATGTTTGGTAGAATTCACTGATGAAGTCATCTGGTTCTGGACTTTTATTTTTTGGTAGGTTTTTGATGATCATTTAAATTTTCATACTGCTGATCAGTCTATTTAGATTTTCCAGTTCTTCCTGATTCAGTCTAGGAAGGCTGTATTTTTCTGAGTACTGGTCCATTTCTTCTAGGTTATTAAATTTGGTATTATATACTTTTTCATAGTATTCTTGCATGATCCTTTGTATTTCTTCAGTGACATTCAAAATTTCCCCTCTTTCATCCCTGATTTTGCTGATTTGTGTCCTTTCTTTTTTTTCTTTAGTGAGTCTAGCCAGGGGCTTGTCAATTTTATTAACTTTCTCAAAGAACCAGCTCTGTGTTGTATTTTATTTTTTTTTGTATTTTTTTCAATTTAATTTATTTCTGCTCTAATTTTATTTCTTTCCTTCTGCTGACTTTAGGCTTCATTTGTTCTTCATTTCCTAGTTTTTTAAAGATGAAATGTTAGGGTATTTATTTGAGTTTGTTCTTGTTTTCGGAAATAGGCCTGTAATGATATGAACTTTCCTCTTATGAACGCTTTTGCTGTGTCTCAAAAGTTTTATTATGTTGTACTATCATTATCATTCATTTCTATGTATCTTTAGATCTCTCTTTTTATTTCTTTCCTGACCTAGTTATTCTTCAGTAGCATGTTGTTTAATCTCCATTTGTGATTCTTTCTGATTTCTTTTTGCAGTTGATGTTTAGTTTCAAATCCTTATGATCAGAGAATATGGTTGGTATGATTTCAACCCTCTTATATTTGTCGAGACCAGCACTGTATCCCAGTACGTGGTTGATTCTTGAGAATGTTCCATGTGCACTAGAGAAGAATCTATAAGCAGCTGTTTTGGGATAGAAGGCTCTGTACATGTCAGTTATGTACAGTTGGTCTAACGTGTCATTTAAAGATGTTATTTTCTTATCGATTTCCTGTTCAGATGATCTCTCCATGTCTGACAGTGGGGCATTTAGGGCCCCTACTACAGTAGTGTTTTGGTCTGTTTCTCCTTTCAGTTTTGTTAGTAATTGCTTTACATATTTCAGGGCTCCCTGATGGGTAGCATAGATATTAATAAATGGTCTGTCTTCTTGGTGCATGATTCCCTTTATCATTATGAAGTGTCCCTCAGTATCTTTCTTTACCTTTTTTATCTGAAATCTGTTCTGTCCAATATTAGTGCTGCTACTCCTGCTTTTCTCTGAATGCCATTTGCTTGAAATACCTTTTTCCCCCCTTTCATCTTAAGTCTATATTTGTCTTTATAACTGAGATGTGTCTCCTGGAAGCAGCATATGGTTGGGTTTTGTTTTTTGAGACTTTTAGCAACTCTGTGCCTTTTTATTGGTGAGTTCAGTCCATTTACATTTAGGGTGATTATTGAAATGTGAAATCTTTTTATAGCCATTTTACCTTTTGCTTTCTGGTAGCTCAGTGTTTCCATTGCTTACTTGTCCTTGTGTTTCTGTTTTCTTTATTTTAGTGGGCTTTGTGGGGTTTGCCTCTGATTCTTCTTGTCTTATGTTATATACTCTATGACTCTATGGTGTATGGTTACCATTACAAATATGAAAAAGACTATATATATATATATATATATATATATATATATATATATATATATTCGTTCATTTTCTTCTGTGTGCACCTTATCTTCTTTCCCCTTTGCGAATTTGGATCTTTGAATCCTCCCCTTTTCAGTCATTGTTATTTCAGTTTATTTCCATGTATGCTGAACGTTCATTACTATCTTGCTATAGCAATTCTCTTATTATTTAAGCTTGTAATGCCCTGTTTTTAGTAAGGATTGCACTTCTCTGCTTCTATTTGCCTAATAGTCATTTTACTTCTAATTATGTATTTTTGTTGTTGTTTTAGTAGTTTTGTTTTAGGTGAGCTGACCCCTTTCAGTATTTCCTGTAGCGCAGTTCTTACAGTGGAGAATTCCCTCAATTTTGTATGTCTGAAAATGTCTTAATTTCTTCTTCATATCTAAAGGAGAGCTTAACTGGATACATTATTCTAGGATAGTAGTTCCTTTCACTTAATAGTTTAAATATTTGATTCCATTTCTTTCTGGCTTACAAGGCTTGTGCTTAGAAGTCCGACATTATTCTGATGAATTTTCCTTTATAAATTACCGTTTTCTTCTCCCTGAGAAATCTCTTTGTCATTGATTTTTTTAATAACTTTAATACAGTGTATCATGGAGAAGACTTTTTTTCAGTTGAGATAATTGGGTGTTCTGTTAACTTCTTGCATGCCAAACTCCAGCTCATTCCTTTGATTTGGGAAATTCTCCTTAACTGTTTGTCTGAAAAAAGGAGTCCCTGATCCTTTACCTTGCCTTCAGTAATGCCCATATTCTTGTTTCCTCTCCTAATGGTATCAGCTAGTTCTTGTATTTCTCTTTCATTATTTTTTATTCTTCAGTTTCTATCTTCTTCCTTCTGATTTATTTCTAGATTTCTGTCTTCGATATCTCTGATGCTTTCCTCCATTTAGTTGACTCTATTTCCCAAGCTTGTTATTCCATTTTTCTACTCTTGGAGTTCTTTTTTTTAAATATCTTCAGAAATTCTCTTTGTTTCTTTTTGAGGGTTTCAATCTCCTTGCTCTGCTCATCTAGCAGTTTTTGCAATTTCTGAAATTGTTGATATGACTTGTTTCAGAACTCACTGAGTTTTTTCAGAAGTACCATCCTGAATTCTCTGTCACTTAAGTTGCATATTGCTATGTCTGTAAGTGCATTTTCTGGAGATTTTTCTTTTTCTTTCTGAGATGCCTTGTGACCCTTGTTGTTCATGTTATTTAATGGACTATTTCTCTGGCTGGGCATTAATGGAAGTGTATTTTATTGTTTTTTTTTTTTTTTTAGAAAGATTTGTTATATAAAGGTCTCTCCTTAGTCTGCTACAGAGAAGGCGCTTTTCTTTTGATTTCAAGTAGGTGACATCTAAGCCTCTTGGATCCCTGCTTTATATAAAGCCTGACGTCTTTTATTTTCTTGTAGATTTTAATCACACTCACTACTCTCAATTTCAGTCCCTGTCAGTATTAGCAACAGTTTTGATAACATTTGCTCAGATTCCCCTGGGTGTCCACGGTGATTGGTTTTGGAGGATATGGGGGGCGGGGGCCTCTGGGTTGGTGGTTAAGGGCTGTAACTCAGCCTCAGTTTTGCATCCGGGGCTGGTAGAAATCAACTGCTATTTCTCTGAGGCGCCATCCCACTTCTCTTCTTTCTGCTCTGATGGTTGGGCCCTGCTGCCAGCTGTGTAGAAAATTCCTGGCACTTCCAGGTAGGGCTGTTCAGGGAAGTCGCTGCACATATACCCCTCCCCCTTCTCCTGCAGGGAGCTCCAGAGGCTGAGAGAGATAGCTTCAGTCTTCCCAGCTTTTGCTCAGATTCCCATGGAGCTCTGCGGTGTTCTGTCTCAGAGGGTATGGTGGAAGGGGCTCTCTGAGTTGGGGATTGGGTACTGCAACTCAGCCTCGGTTTTGCAGTTGGGGCTGGTAGAAATCAAATGTTGTTTCTGTGCTGTCCTGTTCCTCTTCTCTGCTTTCTGTCCTAATGACTGAGCCCTGCTGCTGGCTGTGTAGGAGTCCCAGCACTTCTAGGCAGAACCGTTCAGGGAAGTTGCTGCTCCTTCTCCTCTTCCCCTCCTACTATAGGGACCTCCAGCTGCAGAGGCAGCTTTTTTGTTTGTCCTAGTCTACCGCCCAATAACCGGGATTCTGACCTGTGATAGCTCTATGCATAGATCCCACGCTCAGACCTGCTGGTGTGCAGTTTGGGTGTTTTTTGTTAAGTTTTAGATGTTCAGCGTATTGTTGTTTCACGGGGAGATATCTGAGGACATCTCTGACTCCTCTATTTTTTCCCAGAATCTAGAATTCTTAACTTTTAAACAAGCAGCTGCACATTTCCATTGTATACTGGATCCCTCAAATTATGTAGGTGATGCTGCCTGAAATTTTTTAATCTGATTATGAAACTTTGGTGTAGATGGTCTCTTTAAAAAAAATCTCTATAAGATTTTGATCCACCTTAATATATCACAAATCCTTACTGATGTTTGTGGTTACTCTAGAACTATAGAGTGATCTGCTTTAACCCTATTTTTTTTTTTTTAAATTATCCTGAGAGTTAGAAAGCATTTGGTCTCTGGCTCAAAGAAGGGATTATGAAGAGGGCTGGCTTCACTTGAGACAATTCTATTCAGTAATAATAATATTTTTATAAATATTTCTATTGGTTTTAAATCAGAATTTCTCACTTAGAATGCTGTACTTTATAGTAATTTATTTATATAGCTGGTATTAAAATTAAGTGAGAATTTTATTTCAAAGAGAAAATTTACATGATTAACTATGCCTAAAACTATGTGATTCTCTTATTTCTAAAATCAAATCCTAAGAATGCATGTATATAAAAAAAAGAGAATGCTGTTGGGCTTTTTATGATTCAATGAGCAATTTCCTTTTCAAACATCTTATTTCCATAAGTAGAAACCATCTTTTCTACTTATTTCCAACCATAGGTCTCAACCACAGAAAGCTTGAAAAGGTACAGAAATATGATATGAAAGTAACTCTTTATTCTGAAGTTTACTTTGGGATTACAAATGAGAGATCAAAGCAAACTTTCTTTAAATCCTGTAAGAAGAAGTATAAAAAGTGTGTGAATAATATACCTTTAGTTTGATTTTTTTATTTTAATTTTTTGAGTAGTCTTAAACCACTGCTAAGTTAGTAATAAAATATAATTGCATACAAGAAAATAGATATTAGGAATCCATTTAACTGTTAAAATCTTTTGGAGATAGCTGGTGAAAGGAACTCTTGGTCTACAAGTTTAGGAAGAGATCAAAGGAGTATGCTTCTGTCTATCACTCTGTGTTGTACTATGTGGGGCATTTAAATGAGCTTTAAGGAAATATTATGTTTGTAGTTTTATATTTAAACTGGAGTGGTCATGTTCCTGGGGCTTTCCACTGTTGATGTGAAAAGGAGTCTAACTACTAATGTTTTAGGAATAAAAGAAAATTTGAGTTTTTGTCTACTCTTTGAAAATGAGTTTCCTTGAGGTTTTTAATATTTTGGAGTAATTTTTATAATGATGATGAGCATTTTTTAATAGAAGAGTTATTCAAACTCCACAATCTTAATTTTTTCTGCATTTTATCTTTAAAAAAATTAAACTTATATTCTGCAATCTTTCACATTTCTACTTTCCCAGGGAGTCTTCTTTTTTTTTTTTAATGACTTTTGCCAAGTTTGAAAAGTTTTTTCTGAAGGACAACTAGATAAACATCAATTTATGTTTGCCATCTATAAATTTATGTGAAAGCAGATTAGATACTTGAGCCGGTTGTCCAGTTTATGATGAAAATGTTAGTGAGAACAGCTATTTAACTGAAATCAGAATAGTTCAAGTAAATTTGTTAGACAAAATGTTCATCAGACTAGCCTTTATTAAGACAGACTTACTAACCTCAATGCACTGGCCTGATGAGAAGTCAATTTACCATCAAATTTCATTTCTTATGAAATGCATACTAGGAAAGGAATAAGCTTGAATGTGCCCTTGAGTTATGTCCATATTTTCACAAATAGTTACTATTTCAATAGATAACTTTTTATAATTGACCATTTGACTAGAAAAGAGGTCATTATGATAAAAATTCAGATTTTACTATTCAAACAGTGCTATGAGCTCCACTCCCCTGAGACAGAATTAATGGGCTTGCAAATTGTAATTCAGAAACACTGATGCTCACCACTTAGATGTTTAGCTTGCCTTGTAACAAACCCCTTATAGGAAAACTTCAATTGTCTCTTTCTTAAACAGAAGGATATAATTAAATGTGATATTTGAAAGTGTAAATATGCTGTGATTAAAGTACTCATTATTCTCTATTTTCATAAAGTAAAAGGACAAATGATAGAAAATATTCTTTTTTTGAAACATTAACATTTTCTAGTGTATATGTTTAAACACTGTGACTCTAATAACTAATCCAGTTCTCAAAAAATTTAAAGAGCTGAAAAACTAGAAATACAGCTTTTTTTGTAGAAACAAAAGTTGTTATATAGGCATACATATTATTGAATCAGACATTGAGGTGTAAAAGGGAGATAAAACAGAGAATGTTAAACCTATGAAGGAGACCCGTTGTCTATTCAATAAACAGTGGTAATTAGGGGTGTACAATGTTCACTTCTATCACCAAATTACATTAATCTTCCAACTGATTATATCTAAGTATCATATATTTTGAATATGCACTTCAAGTCCATGTTAGAGCTTTAAAAAAAAAAAAACTGATCTTATGACAACCAAGTAGTTAATGGATCCAGTTAAAAAAATTACGCTGAAATCTACATTTCTATTGTTTTTCCCTCCCCGATGTGGTACTGTCATAGAAATAGAGATATATCAGTGGGATAGAAGTTTGATTCCAGAAATAAGCCCCATGCCTTTGATTAACTTATTTTCACCAAGTGTGCCAAGACCACTCAAGAAATGAGTAGTCTTTTCAACAAAAGGTGATGGGATAATGAATATTCATTCACATGCAAAAAAATGTAGTTGTACTTCTACTTCACATAATTTAAAAAGATTAAATTAAAATGAATCACAGACCTAGATTTAAAAATGAAAACAATAAAATTCTTAGAAGAAAACAATGTAAACCTTCATTACATTGAATAGGCAATGGTTTCTGAGATATATCACCAAAACACAAACAACAAAACAAAAAATAGGTAAATTGGACTTTGTTGAAATTAGAAAATTTTGTGCTTCAAAAGACACCACCAAGAAAGGAAAAACACAATTCACAGATGGGGAAACATTTGCAATTATATATCTGGCAAGGTACTCGTCTCCAGAATATATAAAGTACTCTTATAACTCAGCAATAAAATAAATAACCCAATTAAAAATTGGTCAAGAGATATGAATACATATTTCTCCAAAGATATCTAGATAGCCAATAAACACAGAAAAGTATATTCAACATTATTAGTCATTAGAAAAATGCAAATGAAAACCATAAGAAGATACCATGTAACTGTGGTATTTTGATTATAGAATGGCTATAATAAAAAAAGACATGCCATAAAGAGTATTCACAATGTTGTGAGAATTTGGAATTCTCATACTTTGCTGGTGGAAAAATAAAATGGTGCAGCTACTTTGGCAAATAATTGAGTAGTTCTTCAAAATGTTAAACATTTGATATAACCTAGAAATTCCACTTCTAAGTATACACGCAAGAGAAGTAAAATCATATTCATACAAAAACTAATACACGAGTGTTCATAACAGTATTATTTATAGTAGTCAAAAGTAGAAGTAATACTAATATATATCTATTCACCATTGATGATCATTTATATATAAAATGTGTATATATACACATATACAGGTATACTTTAAACAGGTGAATTTAATGATATATGGATCTTATCTCACTAAATGTTATATATATGTATACACACATATGTACATCTCAAAGAAATGTGTGTGTGTGTGTGTGTGTGTGTGTATGTGTGTGTATGTAAAATTGCCCTAGAAGATGTTAGAAGAATGAATAAAGAGACTGAAGGAAGTAAGCTTTCTTGAATTGATATATTATGTTTAATCGGATGACCCAAAGTCCTACAAGAAGACTGTGTTCCACAAGAGCTCCCATAGGCCACACCATTCCCCAAGGTCATCCTAAACATAGGGATGAGAAAGGAACCAGCATGACTAAGTTCAGTGGTAGTTGTCCTCTACAAGCTGGCTGGGAAGGTTGGCAGAGAGGTGGCTACAAACCTGGTCTTATTTACATTTGTGAGAAGTGTGAAGCTTGAGTAACATAGGCTAACTGGTAGCTGCCTTTGCATCCTATGATACAAAAAAAGGAAGCACAGCATGTGGCAAGCCACTTTTGGTTCAGAAGGCAATGCATTCCATAGTTAAGAATATTGTTTCAGCCCATTTATTGAGTGGCATAGAAGGCTACCAGCTTTGAGTGGTGACCATATTTTCCCATATCAGATCTAGGTCATGATGCAATCCACTCTACCACTTGGGTCTTACCATCTGGCACACATATGGTGTTGGAGGTGTCAGTAGAGGAAAAGATGAAATTGAAGTATATGGCAAGCTGCAGTGGAAGAATGACAAATAGGCCCTTTGGATTCTGTAGCAAAGCCCCACCATCTGCAGTAGATAATTATACATCCTTTTTGAAATAGCTTTTGGTATGTTTCTGGGTCCTGGGAGAAATGGAAAAATTGATCGTGGGACACCAACTCATTATGCCTATAATGAGATACGTTCTGTCAGGCCTTTTGAGGAGTTGTAATATTGTGCAGGCCTTGCAACTGTCCATTGTAAGATGGAAATTTTGTATCTATGAACAAGCCAAACAGGTCCAGAGGGTATGAATAAGACTTTAAGCAGGTGGTTCAGACCCTGGTGTCTCTCACAACTCTTGCATCAGTCCCCTTCTCCACCTGCTTCTATTTCTGTATGTGGTTTTGTAGGACCACTTGAAAGAGGAAGAAAAAGCCTGAACCTGGTGTATGGATAGATTAACTTATTGTATAGATGAAAGCCAAAAATGAATGACAGTTGCATTACTAACAGTTTTAGAATTGACCCTGAAAGATAATGGAGAGGAAAATATGCATTTCTGGGTATTAGCCAGTGGCCTGGCTCACTATTCAGGGGCCTGGAAGAGAAAGGACTGTAAGATTGGAGACAAGGAATTCTGCAGTAGAAACATGTGATGTAAATGGAAATAGAAAGGTAGGCCTAAATTGGGAAGAGTTTGTATCACATATCAGTATGCATTTACCATGGAAGAGGCACTGAACATCCAAGTAGACAAGATGACTCAGTCTTAATCATTAGCTATTTTGGACATAGTACAATGGGCACTTGAAGTGGCTATGGTGAGAGAAATGGAAGCTGTATAAGAATCTAATAGCATGGTCTCTGTGTACTAATGGCAGTCTAGCTACTTCTATATACAATTCATAGTAATAGAATCCAACAATAATCCCCCAATATAAAACTGTCCTTTGGTAAGACTAACCAATCCCTTGGCAACAAATTGACTGCATAATCTGCCTTTCATCTATGAAGGGCCAATGGTCCATTCTTTCAAGTATAGATACTTGTTCTAGGCATGGGTTCATCTTTCCTGCCACACAGCAGTTTCATTATCTACGATTTTACGGATACCTGATACGTAGGCATGCAATCCTATAAAAGCATATTATCTGAATAGGGAAGCAATTGTACAGCAAAGGAGGTGCAAGAATGAGTGATTATTGGCCTAGTTATTTTAAATACTCAAAACAACTCTGGTAGGAATTATTTTTCTCATATTTTAGATGTGTCAGAGAGTTTCTGAGGTCCTTTTACTAGTCAATTTGGATTTTAATAAAAATTTATACTAAACTATGATTTTTATATAATACCATATATGAATTTCTCTTACAATTATCATAAGACACACCCATACTAATAAATTCTAATAGATAGATATAGTCTTAAGCTGTTTAAAATGTTCTGGAACTTCAGGTTAAAAAATACATAAAGTACAAAGTCAAAGCTCAAATTGTCATTTTCACTTTTAACAGGAACTCTCATAGTCCTACTTTGTCTTACATTGAGACATTCTTTCTTTCTTTCTTTAAGATATCCTTGTTAGTCTAATTTCCAAGTACAGGTAACCCTAGCTTTCTGGAAGTTCTTGTTAGGCCACCAAAGGCCTACATTAGTACCTGTTTTTGCTAACTGAAAGAAATCTGAAGAGGATTTTCATTTATATGAAAAAAAGCTGTTATTGTACTAACGTAGAGCTTTCATAAAAATGAAGTGGTATAATGTGAGCTTTCTGAAAGTGGGGGATACTCTTCACTTTGCACTATTTCATCTTATGAAAGTTTTTATAGGAACCCCCTACTCTTGGATGGTGGGGGAAACCTGTAGTTGATAAAGTTTCCTCTGAAACAGTTCTTGTTTAGTTTTCCAAGTCTTGACAGTGTTTTCTGGGTGAAGAATAGTATATAACATTGCTTTTTAGCGAATGACATATGTAAACAGTAAATAATCATAGCAATCAAATATCACACAGACAGAAAAATGGGAGAAACTAAGCATTACAGGTCTCCACAGCTGAGAATAAAACACAATATTTGAGGTTGCTGAGAACGTTCTAGTATGTAATGGTTATTAAGTGTATATGAACAGTTATATAGCAGCTGTGTAAATAAATAAATCTTGATAAGTAGAAGCTGGCATAGGAGGGAATTTATGAAAATGAAAATTAGAGGCATTGCAAAAAATTTAAATGATTTAAAATCTTTTATATTTTTCTATGAACAGCATTACTGTAATTACAATGAGGTCTCATGTTCTAGAATTCTCTTCAAGTACATGTAGGACATTATATTATTTACCTGGATGTTACAACCTGCCAACATGTTATCAGAAACATTGTTTGGTATGACAAATTCAATTTGATTGGCTATAAGCAGAGCAAATCATCTTTCACTTGCCATAGTTCACATGAGCTGGCAATGTATTAAGTGGCCATGTTTTATTTGTACTCTGAAGGAAGGGAAATTCCCCCTTTCCCCTCTTTTCCTTATGGCTTGTCAAATAATTAAAATGACATGAGACAGATTAACAGGAAAAAATGAAGTTTTAATATGTACACACAGGTAATTTACATAAGCATGAAAAATTCTAAAGACAGTAAGACAAACTGAGGTATACGTGTCATTCTGGACTAACAAGAAGGAGGTAGAGGTAGAGGTTCATGATTTAAAAGAGAAGTGAGGCAATTCACAGGGAGATGAAAAGAATGAATATTGAGTGATGTTTTCTGGGTCACCTGGAGACAATGGAACCCAGAGAGGACTTTGATCAAACTGGCCTTGCTAGGTGCCTCCCTGTATACCATACTTAGTTAAAATTAAACTGTAGTTATCTGTGGTGATATCTCCTTTCTGGAACAGGCCTTCTATAATAAGTACATTTAGGCAGTTAAGGGGATAGTCACGGGTTCTTCCTGAGACTTCTGGCTTTAAAAATAACTAGCTAAAACAATCAGTATCTCAAAGAGGCATATTTTGAGATAGTAGAATCAACTCCTTTTCAGTTCACTAAAATTCTATAGCTGGTCCATGAGTCCATGAATTCATCTGAGTTTACTTAGTTTAGTAAACTCTGGCATTTCAATGTGATGAGTTGAGGAAGAAGAAACTTTCCTCTACCCTCAAGGTTCTTTAAGCTGGTCTAATAATTAAATTGACATGAAACAGATAAATAAGAGAAAATAACCAAATTTAATTACATACATATGTATGGGAACCCCACATACATGAGAGAGTCAGAGACCCTATATACATGAGAGGTTCAATGACAAAAAGTTAAAATGAGATATATATGACATTCTGAGCTGAGGATGAGGTAAGACACCTTGGGGCTTCAGAGGGAGGAAGGTCATTCTCAGTATTGTAAGAAGAGCAGTTGTTCAGTAATTAGAAGTTTTCCCTGCCGTATAGAAACAAAGTTATTTCTGGCAATAACTTGTTATAGGCCAGGCCCGTGATTTAAATTCTTTAAAGGAGAGGTAACAGTTTCTTGTGAGCCCACAAGGCCTCTCTCCATTACCTTCAGCTCAAAACTATTTACATGCCAAAGTGGCACATGTTGGGGAGAACTGTTCTGAATCCCTTCAGATGTCATATTAGTTTCTCTGATTTCTGTATTTTTCTATAAAAATAAATATATTCCATTAGACTAATGCATAATATATAAGCAGAACTCCCCTCTCACTTTTAATTTGTAGTTATAGGGGAGCAGAATTTGCCACCCCAAAATATGTCTCTTTACATAATATTTCAAGCTGTTTATTGTTAAGAAACAGCAGACATGGGAAGTCTGAAAACTGACTAGAAGATACCATTTTGTAAGAGACATTTACAGTTATAAGGGAAATCTCCCTCTCTGTACCAGGAAGAGAAGGATGACTCTAAGTCTCTAGAAACTGTATCAGTGAAGAAGGCAAGGACTTAAATCTCCATAACAATCCCATCATCTTGTTTACTGTGCTTTTCCTGATAACTGACTCTAACCTCCCAATGTCTTCTTTTGTCCTTAGCTAAAGATGGTCTTTAGGAGATGGCCTCTGTCATTTCAGAGAATTACTGTTCTCCTGGGTCTCTCCCATGTGTACAAGAAGTTTACATGTTATTAAATTTTTGTTTTTCTCCTGTTAGTCTATTCTTATATCAATTTAATGATTAGACCAGTCAAAGAACCTAGAAAAGAGGAAAGGAAACATTTTTCTTCTCTACATACTTTTTTTTCAGTTAACGCATCTTTTAACTGGGTAAAATAATTACAAAAACTATTTAATACCCTCCAGCATGTCTGTAAAGACTTTGGTACATCCATTTAATAATAGGCTTTTGAATCCATGTGTATGGAAAATTCACAGAAAATAATGTTAAGCAGGACAAAAAGCAGAATAGAAAACTATAGATTTAATTAGTTTTTTTTTTCCAGACAGTATAAATGAAATTATTAGTAGGAAATACATTAAATGTCAACAATGGTTAAATTATTATTTCTAGACTTTTACATTTTTCATGTTATCTTTTGAGACCATGTGGAGTTAATAAAGTTCATTTTGCATAACCAAATACAAAAATATTTGTTTTAGGAAAATATATAATGGAAGTATTATCAACAAGAAATTTTAAGATAATATATCAAAAAGAATGTAACAGACCTCTAATTAATTAAACAGTGTAGAAATAAACCATAACATGTATATTATTCCTGTGTTTATTACACTTGCAAATAGTAAAGATTGTTTATGCCCATTCTGGAGAATAGATCAACTACTCAGTGGAGAATATTTCTCACTTACATAGAGCATGGCTTTGGAGAAAATTTATTTTTCAGTGGTACTGTTATTGTTGATTCTACACCCTGCCTCATCAGGGGCTATGTTGCGGGCAACAAATAGTTTTTCTGTGATCTTATGGGGGAGGAAAAATAATTTTTCCTCTACCCTACTAGGTTCTTGGCTGAGACATCCCCTTTAATAAAAAGACAGATTAAAAGGAGAAAAACAAACAGAAACTTAATAACATGTATACTTTCTGTTTACATGGGAGAGACCCAGGAAAACAGAGTAACTCTTCAAAACGGTCCAAGCCACCTCCTTAAATACCATTTCCAGCTACAGACAAAAGATGTCGGGGGTCGGGGAGAGGGAAAGACAATTATAGAAGGTTATAAGGAAAAGCACTGTAAACAATGTTATGGGGTTGTTACACAAGTTTAAATTTCTGCCTTCTCTGTTAAGAGTTTCTAGAGATTTAGAGTCATCCTTCTATTCCTGATACAGAGAGGGATACACCCTGGCTAATGGAAATTTCCCTTATAAATGTAAATGTTCCTTACAAAAGGGAAACTTTTACTTGGTTTTCAGATCTTCCCCTGTGTCCACTGTTTCTTAAAAATAATAAACTCAAAATGATCAATATGCTAAAGAGGCATTTTTTGGCTGGCATATTCTGTTCCCCTTCAATCTCATTCTAAAATTGTTGGCATGCAAAATATTCTCCAGTGTTTTAATGTTTATCTTTTATGAGGAGGTATATAATAAATTAGTAATGACTTATTAAGTCAAAAAGAAACTGAAAAATTATATCTCAGAAATGATACAATTATTAACATTTCCATTGAGCATATGTAGGGTATGTTATAAAGCAAGTAGAACCTTTATTTTTACAGTTATCAAAATCTTTACATTTATGTCTACTTTGACATGCAAATAGAAGCCAATTATTAATCTCACAACAAAAATAAATTGCAGTTGACCCTTGAACAACATAGGTTTGAACTGTGCTGGTCCATTTATACATGAATTTTTTTCAATAAATACTATAAATGTATTTTTTCATCCTTATGATTTTCTTAATAACATCTTCTGATTTTTAGCTTACTGTATTGTGAGAATAAAGTATATAATACTTACACCATACAAAATATGTGTTAATTGACTATTTATGTTATTTCTAAGTTTTCCAGGCATTAGTAACCAGTAACCAAAATTAATTTTGGTCTGTAAAAAGAATAAAAAACACTTATTTGAGCAAAAGGAGCTGAAGCCGGGAAGACACAGATTAGATAGCAATCTAAATCATGTTCCTTAAAAAGGAAGCTTCCTTTTATATCAAAAGTTCCTGTCCCGGTTCTCAGTTGTGTCTGTTTTATGTAAATAAGGTGTCCAAATTTGTGCACCTCTGATTTCTCTGAATTGCACTGTCCTTATTGCACTGTCATTATGTATCTTGCTTGGTCATGATTGAGCAGTACTGATTGGATAGGGCAGGTCAAAAGATGAAACCATATTCACTGGTCGAAAGACAAAACCAGGAACTCTCTTATAATAATTGACTCAGACTGTGAAAACAAGCAGGGCCTGGTGGGGAAAGCTGACAGTTTAGTCTGAAGTTCTTTCCAGTATACGGAGCACGTGAGAAGTCCCTGTCCGCAAACGGCCAATAGGCTCTTGTTATTTACAAAATTTTTTCCTTCTATAGATCATGGGTAGTCCATCTTAGCAGATAAATTCTTTCTTGGGGTTCACATCAAATGAATATTTCTTCTTAGGGTCCAGAAACCTATTAGTAGTTAAGTTTTGAGGGGTCAAAAATTATACACATATTTTCAACTGCATGGGGGATCGGCACCCCTAACCTCCCACCTTGTTCAATGGTTAACTGTACATCTTTTACTTTTTAATATATGAATGCTAATAAAACAAATATCTTTTGATGAAACAATGTAGAAGAGAAACAATATACTTCATCCAACAGAGATAAAATGTACAAAAAAAATTTCTAATTAAATACTTTTGCTTTCTCAGCCATTAGTGAAAATAATTAGTGAGCAGGGAGATATACCACCCTTCTCCTTAGGCTGGCTTTCACATCCTCATGAAAAGATTGAAGTCTCCCCAGGGTGATCAGCCTCACAGTTTGAGAAACTCTGTCCCAGTTTAATAGAAAATCAGATAATTGCAAAAACAATTTGCAATCTCCAGGTGATTTAGAAAGCAGAAGTAGACTGCAAGCTATATTATCATGTAAAGTGACAAAATATAATTAATGCATAGGAGGTCTTTGTTTTTTGAAGCTGCAATCTTTATAAATACAAGGGTGAAATGAATCACTCTCAGTTTGCTTTTTATCTCTTTTCCTATACTGCGTTTAACTTCTGAGATCAGACTGAAGTTGAGAAATAATGTTCTTTTTTAAAATTTAAAATAGGAGTCACAGTAATATAAAATAATTAACACACTGTGGTAGTAATTCCGTTGGAAATTTATATTCCACACTAGTAGGAGTAGTTGTATGTTGCTAATAATTTTGGTAAGAAGGAGAGAGGGGGAAAGAGAGAAAGGGGGTGGGAGAGAGAGAGAGAGAGAGAGAGAGAGAGAGAGAGAGAGAGAGAGAGAGAGAGAGAAAAGAAGAAAAAAGAAAAAAGAAAAAAGAAAAAAAGAAACATGGTCATAATGTAAAATGACCACAGGAGCACAGGAGTTTTTTAAAAAAATACTTCTTACCTACTCAATAACACATCTGTCAATTATAATATTGAATATTCTGACTCCAAATTTCCCTTTTAATTTTGAATTAAGCTGTTTTAGGACTGGAGTCTTCTGGTTTAGCCTGTCCTGTGACTTAACTATTCTTGTCCTGTAGCTTTGGCCTGGGTACTTATATATGAGTGAAGTTTATATTATGTAAGAAATTGAGCAGTGACTTACAACAAGAATCTGAGGGAGACACCATTGGTGTTTTACACTGGATATTTCCTAGTAATTAATTAATTATTTAATTTTAATTTGGAAACCTACAATTGAAGTTTGTTTGCACTGGTCCAAAATGGCATGTGTGATTTAAACGCTGTTAAAGTACGTTGTTTAGGATTTGGCATTGTAATATTTTATTATTTAATTTTATATCTCCTCTTACCTCCTCTAAGAGTCATAGTTTATTAGTAAAAGCAATTTCATACTTGAAAGTTTTAATAATATTACTAGAAAATTAAATTCATTGTTTTGAGGTAACATAAAATATGGTAAAATAATACTTTCAATGGAATAAATGAAAAAAATCTTTACTTCTATATCTGTCTTCACTGTGACTATTTATATGCAAATTTAACAAATAAGAATTCCAATGAAACATAGACTCTCATCTATAAATTGAACAAACTGACAAAATTTAGTGGTAGCTAGAATGGGATGGCAAAATAATACAGAATTGTAGAATTAACTAATTCAAATAATGTATGCTACCAGGTTGAATTAAATAAGAAAGAAAATAAAATAACTCTCATATTGTTTTTATTTTTTATTTTTTTGCATTTATACATGTGTATAATTTAGAGTTAAAATACCCCATAAATCTTAGCAACCTGTGCTTTTTCTCACCCCAGATTTCTGCTCTGCAGAAACTGACATTTTCAATTCTTTAACTATCTTCTTGTATTTCCTTCTATATAAATAAATAAAATATACTGCTATTTCTTGATTTTTTAAATGTAGACAATATATAGTTTTAGCTGAAAGATGAGCTCTTTTGTATTTCCACCTCCTCACACTCTCTTTCTGCCCTGTCTCCTAATATAGTTATATTACAATTATTTGTTAAACTAGTGTTTCCTGCTTACATTATTGTGTCTTGGCACATATTGTTCACATAAATCCTATTCTTGTATAATTCTTTGCTTTTCTTGATATTAATAATGAGTTTTTTTTCCCCTTTGTCTGTATGCCTGTTTGTCTTATAGAGGTGTTAGAGGCTTTCCTCAGATATTTGATGATATTTGCCATACAGTCATATTTAAGAGTGAGGCATTAAAATGATAATTGGAAACTTTATACAGAACTTAGTTTTATTGATTGATGAGCTTTACTGTAAGTTGATCAGATGTATACCCAGGTATTTGGTTAGGAATTTATATGTATAAAGCATGACTGTCTTCTGTATCAAATCCAGCCTAAAATGTTTAAAAGCTCAAACACAGTAGAACTTTTTAATTCACTTTTCTGGTTAATAGGTGATTTTTTTTTCTCCCTCTCTCTGGAGAGATTCATAAACACAGACTGTATTATTTTGGAATCCTCCTTGTCCCAGGATTTTGCAGTACCCACATGGCAGAAAGGGAAAGAGAACTGTAGAGACAGCACATTGCTTTTTAAATCCCTGGCCTGGAAGTGACACACATCATGTCTCCTCAAAGTAGAGTGACCAGAACTAGTTCAGTGCAGAGTGGACTGGGAAATGTAGTCTCAGGCCAGTTTACTGCTTCAATTGACAGCCCTCGGCTATGGAAGGGAGGGTATTAATTTTTATGGCAGCTAGCTGTCTCTGACACAGGAAACATCAGCATCTGTAGATCTTTGCTGTGTGCTTGCCTGGTTAATATAAACTGTATCCCTACATTCTTTAAATTAATACCAATAAGTCATTGCTTCATAAACTTTAATGTGTATAAAAACAAAGTAAAATACAGATTCAGATTCAATTGGTCAAGTGTAGAACCTGACTTTCTGAATTTCTAACAAGAGCTCAGGTGATAAAAATCCTTCTAGTCCATGGAGATACTTTGGGCAACAACGACCTAAGTTACAACACTCTGCCTCCATTGATCTGTTCATTTCTTAGCTCAAAGTCTTATCGATTAAACTTTTCCAATGATTTAGCATCCTCTCTAATGCTAGTGTGTGCATGAGAGTAATTTCTTGGTGAAGAGAGGTAAAGAGTTATTTACTTGCTTTTTGTACAACTTTTTATAGTAGATTTCACATCACAAAAATTAAAAAGTGGTAATTTTGAGGAGTAATAGTGACTCAGTTATCAAATCTGCAAAGAATGCAAAAAAAATTATTAGGATCATTTAAACTGAGCGGAAGAAAAGAAGGTATGTTGGAAGTGTCAATTAGAGCAAGAATATCTACTACATCTTTGGGTCCAGTGGTTAGGGGCAGTAAGGAGACAGACACCAACTATGTGACTTATGCAGGAAGCCTGATTAGAACAAGAAGGTGGCGGGAATACTCAGAGAACAATTTGAGAGTATAGTGAGTTCTAGAGACCAAAGTAGAAAGGTTTCAGGAGCTATGGAAGAGGAAAAGATGGGCAAAAAAGGGATGATAGAGCAGTGTGGGAATCAAAATCTAGGGAATGAGGAATAACCTGGAAACCTGAGCTTTCTGTGGCGATTTATATAAAAAAGAGATAAAGGTTGCAATTAGTTTAGTTCTAATGATTCCAAACAGACAGTGGTGGGAGGTGGGGATGGCTCAGGGAAAGAGGGGATGGGGTTAGATGAGGGATCATGTCAGCAACAAGTTCTGAGCCTCCTGACTGATTGTCTTTGATGGAGGTCTTCAGAGGAAGGTCTAATGTGCCAAGGAAGTTTGTCAAGGAAAAAGAAATAATGTACCTGGCAGGGAAAGGAGAATTTAGAAAAGTGTACAATGTGGAAACCCCTCATATTGTACTTTTACTGTGTAAATTACACATCTTTTTATTTCTGTTTGAGATATTTTCTACACAAAGGTAGATGCTATCACAGCTTGGTTTTTTATCCATATTTTCTAAACATGGCCAATTGTTTTACTTAATATTTGTGGATGATTTTGAAAATAACGTGTCATTTCTAAGGGATATGTAATCCTGAAAAAATATAAGGTTGAAAATCTGAAACGAATCATAGCTGATCCATTGGTATATGCTGTATGAGTTGGTTATTTAAAAATAAATAAATAATAAATTCTGCGAGTAAACTTAATAACAACATAAAGGCTGTGGCAGGATCCAGATCAGCCTCTTTCAATTAAGTGAAAGGGATTAGTTTAAAATTTATGCTGTCAAACAAAAGGCAATTTCTTTATTATCCTCAGGCAGTTAGTTACACATTGGTGAAGAGCACAGTCACGTATTGAGTCTCTCCATCATTCGTACTCACCTACAAATTATTAGTTCATTTCATCATCAATAATCCACTCTTTCATCCAAGAAACATAAGCTAGCAGAGCAGTTTCTTTATGGAACAGTATTTTCATACTTAGCAATGTGTGAAACTGAATTCTTCACATTGTTAAATTCAGTCTTATGTAGTGCATGGGAATTGTAGACACCTTAGCATATAAAGTGTTGAAGTCGAAGTACTGTAAAGAAGCAATCCCTCTTGTTCCACTTTATCATTTGTAACTTCTACATTCAGTTTTGCAACAGGGATTTCTAGAGCACACAGATAAGTAAAATGAGAGTTTATGCAAATTCTGGAACACTGAATATCCTGGGTAAAGGTAGAATATTTTAATTATGTAAATAATTTCTATCATTTAGAAGCTCAATTGCTTTGGGGCAGCTTCTTTATTAAATGGACTTTGCTTAAAACATTCTAAATAATTTGTATACATGTAAATTTTATCTCCAGTTTGACAAAATTTGAAAAGGAATACAGTCAAGCGAACTTGGATGTGTTGGGGGATGTTTCCAAAGAACCAACAGAGGGAATTTTTTTCTTTTTTTTTTTTTAACAATTGCTTTAAACTGAAATGCTTTTCTGTATTGCATTTTCTTTTCTTCACACTGCTGATCTAATTGTCTGCTGACATATCTATTATCTTTTATAGTTATTTTGAATAGCAAAAGAATTAGTTGCATATGATTTTTACCACTTCTCTTGGACTTGCAACCATTTCTTCCTGATTGCTTCATTTTAATTGCCTACATTATGCAATCAGAAAGCTCTAACACCACATTGGGTATAAGATGGCTGTGACCAGTAGAGAGGCAAGTTAAAGACCTTGAAAATTATACTGTGTATGCAAAGAAAACTACTTTCCTTGGAGGGGGAAAACATAAACAAACAATACTACAAATGTCTGGAATATAGAAAGACATTGTAGGGAGAAAAAAATTGAGAGATTATTTTTATTGAGGCATATGCAGTTATTGCAAAACTTCTGAAGTTCCTTTGTCTACCACATAGATGAGATTATCAAATATATTTCTGTTTGAATATAATATTATCTTAGTCACACTTTCCTAAATTCTAAATTGTAGACTCTAGAGACACATCTCAAAACAATAATCACATGTACATGCTCCTACATCCCTTTAAAAAAATAGAGCAACCTCAGGGCTCTTACATCTCTTACATCTCTCTCTTTTTTTTTTTTTAAATATACCTCAGTGAAATAAGTCTTCATGAAACCAAATGTTTTTTATTTTTTTTAAGACTGTGAAGAAATAAGGCTGTTTGATGTTGTGCAGACATTTGCCAAAAAGGTTGGAGACTGCTGCTCTACACAAATACTTTACTAAATTGTTAAATTTTGTCAGTGATTTTGTTCATGTCTACGTTCAAATGCTTTAACAACTAAGCCACTTCTATATTTCCACTCACAAGTCATGATTTTAGTAATTTATTTAGAAAGACTAGAATTACTTCACAATACCTTATAAGCCAATCAGTATCTATCCATTATATCTATTATCTAATATTTATATCTTTATTTTTATTAAGACTCAGTGAAGAAAAGCAGATTTATTACTAACTAGAGTAAAACTAAAAGAAGCTTATAAAGAAAAAAAACTTTTACTTACTAGATGTGCTTTGTCATATGTTGATTAATAGTCTTGATAAAAATGACCTATAAAGAGAAATTCCTACATAGTCTGAAATTTATTTGCTGTTAGATTGCAGCTGCATAAATCTTCCCTAAAATGCCTAGAATACATTCTAAGATTACTATTGAAATTTCTTTTCTTTAACTAAGATGAGGTAAATTCAGATTGATAGTGGGTGGTGGTTTTAGTACAGAAAATGATTCTGGAAATCTAGTTTGTACCTTAATGATAAATAATATAGCTTTAACATCTGCTATTTTCAGTAGTGTACTGGGTTATTCTCATGACTGTCATTAAATATTTAATAATGTTATATCTCTATACATATAAAATCTAATCCTGATTTTTAATTTTTACTTTGTTTTACAAAATGGCTGCTCAAAATAATTCTGTTCTCTTAATTTACTTCTATATGAGTAAGTTTACCTAAAAGGTTCAGTGAAGCAACTGGGATGGGGAAAAGAAAGCAGAGGTTTGTCCAATTCTAGTGATTTTGAAGACTTAACACAATGGTTGTCAAAATGTTTGTGCAGATCAATCAACTGGAAACGATTGTTATAAATGATCCTTCTTATACTCTCAAAGTGCGGCTTAGGAACCTACGTATTAACATGCACCCATCAGGCTGTTTGGATGCAGGGGATTCATGGCTTGACAATGAGAGTGATTTGAGCTGGGGAGTATCAGTGACTTGTAGTGTGCTGTCAGCCCAGGGCAGAAAATAGTTGTAGAGGCCTAAGACTAACTGGGGATCTAAACTATCCTCACTAGAAATAATAAGAAGAGCCAGTACTTACTGAACCAGAAGATGAAAACCAATAATATGACCAGAAACTGAGAGAAGATAATGTAGGAACATGTTTCAAAAGAGAAGAGTAGTAGCTAGAAATAGCCACTGTAGAAAACCTTAGCTGAAAAGGTAAGGTTTCAGGGTGACAGGATAGCACTGAGCCAGCATTCCAGCATTTTCCTTTTGTCAGTTTCTAGGCTGGCTGGAAATCTTGGACATTTGATATCCATCCCTCCTACCACCACCAAATTAAGTTCTATGTAAAATTATATAGCTGATTTGTCTGTAAATCCTATCTGAATAAGACTATTTATTACTAGTAAATTATTCTAACTCAGAACAAGAACTTGTCTTTATCTTCATTTTTCCCTCTTTCCTTTGTCTTTTAAGTTTCCTCCCTTCAGATGATCCTTTCCAATTGAGCCTCTGTTAGAACAGTCTTCAGCCACCTCCATCGTTGGTCAAACTTAAAGGAGTGTTCTTAAGCTCAGTCTTCTGTGCAGCTTCCCTCACACTGGAGACTTCATTGTGGCCTGCGTGGAATCAGAGAATCAGTGAAGGACTGAACCCCTCCCCAGACTGTCTGAACATGCCTGTTCTCAGGACCCCATGAGCCTCTTGCTGGCTCTTACTAGAACATCTATTTAGTTCTCGTTCTGTATTTCATGGAGTAGACGTTGCCCTAGTTCTAGTTCTCTAGCAAGTATAGTATCACTTATGACACAGTGTACTTAATAATCATTCCTGAACAAGTTAAAATATTTCCTCTAGAACTATATTACTTTCACATCAGTAATTTACTCTTTAGATTAGTCTTGTACAACAATCGCTGAGAGAGCAGTCGCCCGATGAGTACTTTTCCTCTGAGTTTTGAGGATCCCATTCAGATATCTGAATACAATAAAGTCACATTTTAAAACTCATCCTAGAGTGGAATCCAGAGTAAGTCAGATCAATCTGGACCCTCAAAAAAATAACTTAACTACTGAAATATCAAAATAGTCTCATATGTGTTTCTCTTATATTAATGTCTCCAAAACAGATTACTCAGGACCCTTTCTTATAGTGTTCAGTAGTCTTCTATAGCACATTTGCTGATCACGCTGACTGCGAGACATCTATAAAGTATCTGTATCTGTACCTGTGATTTATATGAATTGATATGAATTCAGAATCTAAGCAAAGTGAGACACAAAGCCATAATGAGTTTAAAAAAAAAATAAAAACGATTGTTCTCAATTTAAGTATTTTTTTTCTTTGTTGAATAACTACATACTTGAATCACATTGTGAAGCATCAGCAGTGAAAATTTGTGACTGAACTACATAAAATACAGATTGATTTAGATGAACCAGGTCTAGCTCTAATGTCCAGTACACACGAAGTACAGAAGGTGTGTAATGACCCATGCACAGATGCAGCAGAGGAGGAACTCAACGAAATTGGCTTTGGCTTTTTTTAGATCTCACATGGTCAGATAGCATTTATCTGATGTAAAGAATGAACTCAGTGAATTATCAAACAGATTTTTTTTTTAATGTGGTATATCTCTTTGGACTTACAATAGCTCATTGGAGAACATAGCAACCTCTAAAATTTTACTGCAAGGTGAGAAAATATCAGGCAGAGACAAGTTATCAACAAGAGAGAATACATCACTTTGAACTCTAAACACTTGTTCTTAACACAGGATGCCTCTTACAGCAATAGATAGGATGACAGATGTATATTATTTATAAAACATTTTCTTGTTTAGGAAAACAAAGCGATAAAATTGAGTTGATGGATATAGTAACTGTAAGACAAAAATCATCCTGTGTCTATGTAAGCTGTATATAATAAAAACTCTAAAATAACATCCTCTATTTCTTAACTCAGATGCTGGTGCTATTTATATTATTCAATCATCTGGCAAGTAAATCTTCTTTCAGTACTCTGAAAATCTAAATCATTACTGGTGATATTCAGGAAATTGAGAAATATGATTGCTAATGCAAAGAAAGATTTCAATTGTATTTTTTTGAGTGTAAGCAAAAAAATGTTCTGTGGTAGGTAGAAAAATGGTCTTCAAAAATGTACACATCTTAATTCCTGGAACCTTTTAATATGTTACTTCACATGGCAAAATGAACTTTGCAGACGTGATTAAGATTTTTGAGATGGGGAGATTATATACATTTATTTGGGTGGGACCAATATAATCACAAAGGTCCTTATAAAGAGATGCAGGAGGGACAGAGTCAGGAGGCATGACAACAGAAGCAGAGGTCAGAGAGATTTAATTGCAGGTTTTTACTGGAATGGAAGGGGGCTCTGAGCCAAGGAATGGAGGCAGCCTCCAGAAGCTTGAAAAACAGGAAAACTGTTTCTCCCCTACAGTTTCCAGAAGGAATTCAGCCCTGTTGACACCTTCATTTTAGCCATGTAGAATCCATTTTAGATTTTTTAACTGTAAAGTAATATTTTGCACTAGTTTAAGCCATGAAGTTGCTAATTTGCTTCAACTGCAGTAGTTAACTAATATTGTCTGTTATGTTATGGCCACATTTGAGTATTGTCTAAAAAATGTCTCTTTCATTGCCACTGTCTTGAAGTGCACTTAAATATGTGAAGAATTATGCATTATGTGTACTTCAATTTTCTGTTTTTTGAAATTTCAAGTCTTAGCTTAGGCAGTGTTTCTAGGTCCCAGAAAATAATGCTCAGTGGATACTCAACACTACCAGAAGAAGCCTTAGTTTCTGTTCTCAAATATTTTTACTTCAACAAGTGAAAGAACTCCTTTGTGGTCAATCACTGGCTTTATAAAGATATTGACAACATTCTCCAAATTTGACAATATAGAAACAAAATCTGTTCTAGGTGGATTCATGTTCTCTGAAAATTAATCTTTCCTTATTTAAAGAAATCAACTCTAAATAATTTTTTAAAACACAACAAAGTAAAACTATAAATATATGTTTTCTGTCACTAAGCTAAAGAGTAGATAGCAGTTAATGAGTAGAAATAAAGTATTGTTTTTCTAAATGATTTTATAAGTTTTACAACACTTGGCAATAAAAATGAGATTCTTTTAAAAATAACTAGATAAGTAAGCTAAGAGAAACTAGTCTGAGGAAGCTCACCTTAAAATAAAAAGTGTGTGTGTGGAGGGGCATTAGATTTGACAGTCAGTGCACACTAGCTTACAACCGCTTCAATTTTTACAGTGACATGTTGTGAAAGCCTGCCATAAAGAATCTTATTCACATTTAACTCAGCATTTCCTTAGTTATTTAAATATGGAACTCTTATTTATTAACTGTAAAGAAAATGTTGAGCCAAATGAAGATCAAATTTATTTTATAAAATCAGTGGTAAATAATTTAATGTATTGATCAACTTTGAATTCAGTAAGATATTTAAAATTATTGCGATGGGGCATGATAATGTCTAGTAGTACTACACATGACGTAATCTTCTTATCCTCATTTTACAGGTTTAAAACCTGAGGCTGGGTAGGTTATGTTACTTGTCCTTGATTATCTCAAATTTAAGTGGTGGAAATAGAATCAATGAGTATAGAACCATTCTATGCTTTATGTTCTATGATATCTTGTTTTTCTGGCATTTTGAAATTTTACTATCCTACATTTTTTTTTACTCATATGAGTAAGAGAATTTCATTTTATTTTAAAGCAAACAAAATTTCAGGGAGGAAAAAAGCATATTGTACATCTGGTGGTTTATTTGCCCCCACGTTTCCCCCGAATAGTACTTCTCATACTATAAATTAAAAAATATAATGAATTTGTGATGACATTGAATAAAAAATGAATAGCATATTAAGCAGTAATAATTCACAGACTTTAAAATAATTAATAATCTGATGATAACATCCTGTGTGGATTGAAGAACTGAATAATCTGTCAATAACAGTTTCAGGGCTTTCCAATTCAATACTTTAGAATCACAATTAATTTTGTATTAGTTTCTTTTGATTCCATTAAATTTAATATTTAAGTATTCAAGAAGGATAGATAATAAGGCTTCATTACAATATGTCCCCCAAATAAAATAAAAAGTAACTTTTTTATATAAATAATCTACAATTTTTTTTTGGTCTAAGGAAACTAGAACTATATCCTGTTTACAAAAGGCAAATATACACTAGACCCATGAATTTACCTTCTGTCAGGTCTACCATAGTAAGTCTAGAAATGGTTATGACAATTAAGATTGGCATCAGGTAGCTTTATTTTTCTTATAAACATGAACCTTAAAAATTGTGTCATATTTATAAAGTCCAAGGAAACTTGCCATGCAGAACGTGTAGTACTTCTTAATTATAAATGACCATTTGTATAAGATAATATTATAATGGTCATGGTATATAAGTAAATACAAGAGATACTTTTCACAATACATTTTTATAAGACTTGTGGTGCCACCAGCAGTATTGCTGAAACTGACCCTGGATGCTCACTTTGTGTTGCCTCTATGTTTGCTACCTGTGACCAGAGATTCCCTTCAACCAAGGTCATCTTCTCAAAGGACTAGGGCTTCTTCCCACAACAAAGGCAGTCCCTCAGATGTCAGATCTCCAGGCACTGAAATACTAATATTCCCAGAACTGCTTTATAAATAGATGGCCCCAAAATCCAACAGTTTGTTTATTCCCACAATAACAAAGCTGTTTTCCTATGCTTGGCATATAAAGAAGAGATTCATATGAAGAAGGGCTCAATGTTTCTGCACACCTCTCTGGAAGGATAGGATCATTGGGGCTCCTGAAAAGTTGCTTGATGACCTTGGCTTATGTTAAGTTTATTCTTTAATCTATGTCATACATTATAAAATTCATCTTGAATCCTGGTGCACAACAGGTGAAGATCAAGAAGGGATATGATTTGCACAGCAAGACTCTTTATTATATTCAAAACTTACTTAAATTATAATTTCTATGTTAAGAAATAATTGTGTACTGACTTTTATATAAAAACAAATCAATGACAAAAAATGATAGTTTATTATTTTTAGCATGAGGGAAAATGAGACAGTTAAGCGAAGACCAGTATTTAGCAATGACATTTTGTCATTTATTTTGTTCAGGGAAAAGAAACATAAAATGAAATACTATGACAACTGTACATTTGCAGAATTCACAAAATTTTATAATATGCTTCATTTTATTGAATAAAAGCATCCAATATTTCATTTTTCAATATGTGATTTATAATCAGTTTTAAAGCTTGTAAGATCATCTTCAATGCTTCATGTAAATTATTCTCCGCCTTTTAAGCTAAGTCTATAATTCTGGCTACACATTTTATAAAATTTAGATTTTGAAAGCATACTACACTACATAAATGACCAAGTACAATGCGTTGTTTAATACGGTAGAGCACACATTCTGGTTTGCTTAAGACATCTATTGTCTTGGCATCCATCTAGTTTAACATTTGTCCCAGATTTTTCATTTTTAACCAAGTATTTTTATAAATAGTTCTATTTATAAACAGTATGACTGTCATGAAATGAAATATTTTATATTTAGTTTCTATCATAGTCTCATGATCAGTCTCAATATTTTGGTTATTTATGATGATGACAATACTCTAGAAGGTGTATTTATGCATTAAATATATGTCTATAAAGCATAACTTTACATATAAATTAAATGACACTTCTATATTGACTTGATGACTGAATTCTGGGTTTCTTCCACACCATGAAGAATTGAGTGATGTTAATGTCTTGGCTCTATTAGTAGATGAAGTACTTCAAAATGGTTACATTTTCTCAATTAAAAAAAATAATGCCATCAAATGATCTTTTTGTTATCCATTAACTAAGAGTATGTATAGCCCTAGAAGTTTATTTTGCTAGAAGTGAAACATGCTATTGGAATTACAGTTAAAATTCAACCAGAATAATACAATTATTTTAACTGGTTTGGGTAGAGCAAAGCTTTATGATAAAAACAATATTCATACTAAATTAAGAAACCTACAGAGCAGAAATGTACTTAGAATTGGTGTGGGAGTACACATAAATCATAATTATACCCAAATAAGGTGGTTATTCTACCAATGGAAGTAGAACCTTGGAGTCAAAGTTTATAATTTTTGACAATATACATCTAGAGTAAATTAAAAATATTATGGCAAAACCAGTGTGAATACACACATACACCAAAAAAATCTCAGTGTAGCAATCATTATAGCTTTCTCAATTTTCTATAGTACTTTGCCTTTCAGAAATGTTTGAGCTGGAAATGCTTTGTAAGTAAATATAAGTACACTAAAATGTTACTAAATTTTTGTAAATATTTACTAACTTTGTATTGCTTTATATTAAACATAAATGATGTCTTTAACCAAAAAAGTGAGCTGCTAGAAAATAACATTACAAGATTTTAGCACACTGAAACATGGAAACACTAAAGTTTATTTCTCTAAGCAAGAAAATAATGAAACAAATTAAATGACAATTCAAGTGATTTACAATATGTCTAATTGAGAAATTTTATAATTGTACTTTGGAATACCTAAAATTGTGTTTACAATCTTTAGATACTTCTACTTTTAATTGGACAAATTAATAGTCTGTGCCTCCTTATGTTCAATGTCTATCTTTAATGATACTTTTTAAGTTAACATGTATTGAAATATTCAAAATAATCTTACATAAGAACAACTAATTTCATGAATTTTACTTTGTGAAAATATCAGAGAAATAAACTCTGGGGACAAAAAGACAGTGACTGAAAATATCCTGTGTTTAGTAGAGTGTTTTTTCAGCTCACAAAAAACTTCAGCATCTACAGTGAATATTTTTATAATTAAAAAAAAATGTGGAGGGGTGGCTCCATAGTGTAGCAGTTAGCACGTCTGCTTTATACGCAGAAGGTTTTGGGTTTATGCTCAGTTGGAGCCACAGACCATACCCCAGGTGCGCCAGACCGCAGGTGCGCTAGGCTCCGGGTGTGCCTGGCCCCAGGTGCTCCTGGTCCTGGGTGCACATCCCGAGCATGTGAGAGGAGACACCTGCCTTTAGAGATTTAGTTCTTAAGGGGAAATGGCAACATCCCTAGGTCAGCGGTGGAAGTGGGGGGAGGGGAAATTAAAGAAGGAGAGAAAGAAAGAAAATATGTGGAGAATCTTCAGTAAAATTTGCTAACAATTTAAAATTTACAGACTATAAAATGTAATTTTGAGAAAAATTGTAGGCAACTTTATAAAAAAATTAAAAATAATAAGACCATATTTTAAAAAACATTTTATAGAAAAATCTATTGGCATAGTTTTAGAAACAGATACAAATAAAAAACTGATTAGAGTATGTAAACATATGCCAAGACTAATTTGTTTTATTATTTTAATGGTTCAGAAAATTAATAACAAGACTTTTTAAATTTGCTTTAATGTATATGGATATATATTTCTTCATTTTGTAAAAATAATATTAATTTTAAAAATTATTTTTAATATAACTCCTATAAAAGTCTACCAATATAATGCAACCTAATGGACAGTCAATAAAAAGATTTTATAAAATTATATTTTAAAATTATTTTTAGTCATCCTGTTTACTGTCAAAAATTTCCCAGTTTGGAACAATAAATTATATGATCACCCCATGTTGTGTATTCTTACAATTCTTTGCAATTATCCTCAGTCAAGATTTGGTCATTTAGTTTCAGATCATACCACTGCTTCTTGTATTCTACTTCTTCCTACTCATTTCAAATTTCTTTTTATTGAGGTATATTCTTTCTAATTCTTCTATCAAGTATGTGTGAGTGATAAATTTTCCCACTGCTTGAAAAAAAAAATGTCTTTATGACATGCATACTAAATGATAATTGAACTAGGTAAAGAATTCTTAGATAACATTTATTTTCTCTTAGTACTTTTTAAGATAAGGTTCCATTATCTTTGAGCCTCTATTGTTGCTATTGAAAATTGTCAGTCTAATTGTTTCTTTTTAAGTAACTCATTTTTTCTTTATGGTTGTTTTCAACACTATTTCTTTGCCTTTTGTAAGGTTCAACTTAACTTTTAATTAGACATGAATGTGCTATTATTTCACTTGAGAATAAGTGGCTTATTTCAATTGAATAACTCCTGTTTTACTAAATTCTGGATGATCTCAGCCATTATTTTCTCAAATACCACCTCTTCCTTTGAAACTCTTCCTAATAAATGTGGCCATCTCTACTGTCTGGTCATCCCAGACTCCTTCCTTTTGTACACTTTTAAAAGACCAGAGCTGCTAAATACTCATTTTTTAAGTCACTTGAAACTAGGGCTTGCTAAGTGGCAGATATAACCAATGAGATGTTAAATGGAATTGTTTTGTTGACATTTCCAAGGAAACTCTTTCATGATGAAAAAGGAGACACAGCTAGTGTTTTTCCTTTCCCTTTCATCCTGCCACAAATCAAAGTGCAATTAGAGCAGTTGCAAGTGGTTTTCATTTGGACCTAAGTAAAAGGCTGAGATAGTCTCAGAGATGGCATCTCTAACATACCCGAGGCACAAATCTAGTCCTTATTAGCTACCTTCCTCCAAATTTCTAATTATATAACAAAATAACCTCACTTCTTTTAAACAGAGTCTGTGGAAAGGATTTAAATGCTGAGGATTTAGGTACTTTACCTGAGAGGAATACACTCAAGGTGAGGGTGAGAGAAACATGAAAATGAAGCAAGGGAAGATGTCAAAGTATTAAAATACATACACCTGGGTACCAGTTCACCAGGAGACACAGGGATATACAACAGTTCTCAGTAAATTTATTTACTGGACACATAAAATATTTTTAAAACATTGAAAGGAGGAGCTTCACATTGGAATGCTTTCCTGGAGAGATAATAGAGGGCTTCCTGCTTCCTGTGAGATCACATGATGAAAACACATTATGGGGATAACCTGATGGGGATCTCTTAAACTTCCTTTGATCATAATTTATTATGCTATATCTCATGCCCAATGGTAGCATCTAAGAAAACACATAACTTCTCTATTTAAAATTCAAGAACTTATCCTGCGATATTTATACATCTTTTTTTCTTTCTTTTTTATGATAGGTGGTACCATGGTGACCTATTTATATTATTTATTATCTTTCACCTCCTAGTAGTTTATAAGCTGTTGACGTATTGGTACACAAGAGATGAATAAATTGTAGACTGATAGCCATGATGTCTTGCCTTCCTCTCTTGGATATTAATATCTATTTGAACAAGGTTCACCTTTTGGTGATTTGGACAGTTTAGACTCATCTCTATTGGATGTTCTCCAGATGGCAGTTAATGAGGGTGATTTTACCTAGTATTTTCGTGGTTAAGAGCATAATTTTAGAGTCAGATTGCTTAGATTTAAATTCTAGCTCTGCTACTTACAGCTGTGTGACCTTATAAAAATAGTTAAACCACTTTAAGATTAATTTTCTTTTTCTTCCAAATGATACTACTAATAATATCTATTTCTTCTGATCCTTGTAAGGAATATATGCAATATATATGGAAAGCATCTTCATGATACCTGGCATCCCACAAGCCCTTGGTAGTGTGTTTATCCTCAAGATCTAACCAGAAAAAATAAAAACAACCAGAAGATACTCAAAATATTTAAAATAGAGGGAAGTTAATGTCTATAACTTGTTACACAGGTGATAGATAAGCTGGGAAAACAAACAGGAAACTGGTGAGACAGTCCACCAATGAGCAATAGCAGGATGTTACTACCATTTCTAGACATCAGTCACAAAGGGGTAAAGCAATATATTATGGGGACCCAGGGCCCAGAATCACGTGAATGGAAGCTAATGCCTTGAAAGAGATGTAGCCACTGCCTGATGGTCAGGGATGAGATGATGCCTGAGACCAGGACAAACAACAGTCTGCTTCCTCTCTTCTTTCACTCTTTCATCTTCCCATTTGTGGAATCCACCTGGAAGTTGACTCATAAGGGGTCCTTGAAAACACAGTTTATGGGATTGGATCCCCAATTTTACAGAGCATAAAGAAGAACTGCAAGCATTAGATCAGAGGGCAAATAGGCCCAAGTTCCACTCCATTTTATCTACCGTTATTAGAATCACCCTTGCCAATATTTCAGCATTTTTCAGCTCTATGGTTCAATGTTATTCAAAATATATTTTTAAAAATTTCTTTAGGATTACCTACAGATTACTTTCTATACTATTGCATTTTAGAGCAGAAACCATACTTTAGGTTATATAAAGTCCCTTGTTCATGGAAAATACTCAGGCATTCAAGGAATAAATTAGATTGATACTATAAATACAAATTAGGACTTTATAATCAAATTTTGAATTGTTTACTTATATAACAGTTCACCTATATACCTCTAATTTCATTTTCTACTTCCCTGTTAGAATAAATCACAATTTTTATGCAAAGCAAAATTCCACTATCTCTCTATATCAGAGAAATCATATGATGAAGGGTTATTGTCAAGATAGTTTCTAACAATTTTTTTTCTTTATGCTCTTTATCAGTTATTATCCATGAATGAATGATTCATGATATGTAGACATTGCTCTATGTGTCTTTTTTAAAATCCAGTTTCAGCATTAGTGAATTATATTTTCTTAATATCATTTAAAATATTAACTGCAAATCTAAATTCTGTCCTTTAATAAGTAGGAAGTTTTAAGAGTACTTCCCTTTACATATTATTTAACTCATGAAATTACAGATTGCATGTACAAAAAGAATACCTTATTTTCTAACTTTGGAATATTTTATTAGAATTTTCTTAAACTAAACATTTTATTTGTATATAGGACATCACACTATAAACCTTCTACTTTTCCAGCTGTAAACATGTGTAAACACAAATTGAAACTAGAAAAGGATTTTTTTCTTTATTGTCTTAATCTATTCTATTTCTAAAATTATTCTGCTTTTCACAGTGAACACTCCTAGATGCTCTTAAAAGTTTTCAAGATTAAAATTTATATAATACTGTTTTCATCAAAGTAGCTCATGTTCCCTCTGGCATTCAGATATTCTTAATCTTGGTGCACAAATACAGTTTTTAGAACTGTGAGCTCTTCTGTTTTGCAAAAGATACAGAATTTCGAAAATAAAGAAGTAGAAGTAAATAGGAGCCACAATTTCTTATATTAAATTGAGTTTAATAGGACTGATATTTTATTAGAACAGCTACAGCTCCTCTTCATGCATTTATTGTAAATAAATCTCTCTCTGAGATTGTAATCCCCATGTGATGATATCTGTGTCTTTCTTTCTACTGAGATATTTATAGATCCTGATATGTTTAGAATAGATCCTGAAAATTGTCCCATGTTTCAAACATTACTGGTAATTAGTGGTTTATAGTGTAATATATTTCATCATCCTTTTACTTCTTCTATTGCTACAGATATATCTATTGCTATAGGGTAAAGAATCTGAAAATGGCCTAGGCCCAAAGCTAGGGCTGAATAGGGACTGGGACTATGGCTAATAAAGCCATAGAGAGAAGAATTGAACCCAAATTTAAGGCAAGGCAAGGTCATGGTGATGAATCAACTATAGGATTTATTTCCCTTCCCCTCCCTCAAAAACAGTGAAAAAAGAAATATAAGATTAAATTTAGAAAGCAAAGGAATATGTATAGTTTAAAATCAAGATTGTGTTCATGTATTTGGGATATGTTTTATTCAGATCCTGCCAGTAAGAGAATGTAGATCCAGTATCTTGCTGCTAGTTGAGGAGACTCAATCTAAGTGCTAAGGTACCATTTTTTTAAAAATTATTGATGAATCATATGCTCTAAAGTACTGTAGAAATGTAAAATGCAATAGGAATATATAATGTGAGCTACATAATTTTAATTTTTCTAGTAATACTATTCAAACATTTTTTTAAAACTTAAGTTGTATTGTTTACTTTCTTTTTGTCTATTTTGTCATATAAATGTATTGCAAATATTTTCCTCTATTCTGTGGTCTGCTGTTTCATTTTCTTAATGGTGTCTTTTTAACAGGATAAAAGCTTTAAAATTTGATATAGCACAATTTATAATTTTTAAAGGTTTATATTTATCTGGCTTCCAAAATTTTACAAAATTTTCTTCTATAAGTTTTATGATAGTTAATTTATTTCTGTGCTTTTGTTTGTTTGTTTGTTTGTTTATTTATTTATGGTATAGGTAAAGTCAGTGGTTATTTTTTTTCCCCAAACGGAGATCCAGTTTTTCCAGTATCATTGTTTGAATTTTTTTTTTCTTTACTCATTGAATTGGCTTGGTACCTTTGTAGAAAATCAATGAACTATTTATGGGTGAGTTCATAGACTCTCTTTCCATTGATTTATATACATTTCATGAATAATTACTTTATGTTGTCTTGAAATTATGTATTGTTCTTCTACTACATATCACAATTTGTTTACCCATTCATCCAATTATGGACATATGAGTTGGTTCCACCTATGAGTTATTATAAATAATGCTATAAACATTTGTGTACAAGTTTCTGTAGGAACACATGTTTTCATTTCTCAAATGACATTAAAGACATATACCTAGAAGTGTAACTGCTGGGTCATATAGCAACTTTGCATTTAACTTTTTAAGAAACAAATTGCTCTCTACACTGGCTGTAGGATTTTATGTTCTCACCAGTAATGTACAAAGGTTCCAATGTCTTCACACCCTCGATAACACTTATTAATTTTTGTTTTAGAATTGGTTTTGATTATAGTCATCCTAATGGATGGGAAGTATGATCCCACTGTGGTTTTGATTTGCCATTTCTTAATGACCAGTGGTGGTGAACATCCTCTCGTGAGCTTACTATATTAGCCATTTGTCTTCATTGGAGAAATGTCGATTCAAGTTTTTTGCCTGTTTTTAAATTAGGGTGTTTGTCTTTTTTGTTACTGAATTGAAAGGGTTCATTTTATATTCTGAATACTAAGCTCTAATCTGATATATGATTTGAAAATATTTTTTCCATTTTATAGGGTGCCTTTTTACTTCATGAATAATGTTTTTTGAGGCACCAAAGTTTTTAATTTTGACCAGGTCCAATATATATATATGTGTGTGTGTGTGTGTGTGTGTGTGTGTGTGTGTGTGTGTGTGTGTTGCTTGTGCTTTTGGTGTCAAATCTAAGAATCTATTGCCAAATCTGAGCTCTTAAAGAGTTAACTCTGTGTTTTCTTCTAAGAGTGTCATGGTTTTAGCTCTTATATTTAAATCATTGATCCATTTGTGCATGATATACGGTATGGGTTCAATTTCATTCTTACATATGCAGTTATCAAATTCTCTCAGTACCATTTGTTGAAGAAAGTTTATTTTCCCATCCAATAATCTTGACACTTTTGTCAAAAATTGATGTATGGCCTTGGATGTGTGTGTTATTTCTGGAGTCTCAGTTTCATTTCATTGGGCTGTATGTCTATCCATATGCCCATAAACACATATTTTAATTTCCCTTGGATAAATATCTAGGAGTATAATTGCTAGGTTAAATAATCTCTACATTTTTAACTTTTAAAGAAATTTGATTGTTGTTTCCTCATCATGATCAATATCCTATAACTAGGTCTATTGCCCCTATTTACAAAATTAGGATTTCTGTTAGTAGGAAGAACTTAAGAGTGGTTAGTGTTTAGTCAATAAAATTCAATTGTCCCAGTGTATTTTACCAGGTGTTAGTACAATCAAAGTGATGAACTTAGAATTATCATGGAGAGTTATTTTGCACCCTTAGACAATATGGGATACATATATATTGATTTGCTGGACTCTCGTGTTCTAATATTAATTTTTGGTCATCAGAGTCTTCTTTAAAAAAATCAGGATACATGTACCCACTGAAACATTATATTACAGTTTATGTTAGTACCATTTTAGAATGATGTTCGTTGATGACTGTGTGTTTATGTGTGTTCAAAATTAAGTTAATGTCAACAAATTTTCATTTGGTTTACTTCTAGTTCTGAAAGTAGTATTTTTTTGACGTTCTAAAAGTATGTGTATTATATACAGATGATTTGCAATTCAGTAGGTCTGAAAATTCACTGTATGATTATAGAGAACCATTCTTTGGCTCACAATTCAGTGGTTACAAGTGCTACTATATACTGTTGTCCTTAGCTTCTATAGCTGGTCCTAGAAAAAATGTTAAGTGAGTGAAGTCTGTCCTCATTCTGTATTGATTTTAGACCTTGAATTATATATTTTTTCTTTCCCTTATGAAAACTTTTTCTGGAGAAATACTCTGAGAAATTGCTTTAATTATTATTCTTCCAAGGGGAATTTGCATTTAACAGAGGTTAAAGGAATGAAGCACTAGTAATAATAGAATTTTTGCACTTGAATATTGGTTGGAGAAGGGCTCTTGGCAGCAGAGAGGAATGGGGGTGTTGGCGGGAGGGTGAGGAGGGCAAAGAAAGGAAAGAGGGTGATGCTTTTAGAATCATGCCATTCAGGAAATTTCCCCCATTCTGACTAAGCCAATTCAAAATGAACTCCTAAATAGGACCGCTCATCTCAAATCTATTCTTGACTTAAAACAAAAAACAAACAAGCAAACAAAAAACCCCAAAACTAATATATGCAGAATTAAATGGAGTACACAATTTAGGCTATTTTTATTTATCTATAAAGAGTCGTAAGTCAGCATCATTTGATTACACTATCTCAGTCAGCATTTGCATCTGATACAAGATAGTTAGCTCTTTCTGGAGTCAGGGCAACAAGGAGCTGGCTCTACATTAAATAGAGTGGACTTATGAAGACCAGAATATAAAATAGAGTTTAAATAATAAGGCACTGCTGTAGTAAACATTAATTATACATTCTTTTTACCCAAGAAGAGCTTGATAAATCTCAACTGATCATTTTATATTCTTTAAAAAAATCTTTTGGATATATCAATATTGAAGCTTCTGACATTGAAAAGCAAGGTAAAAAAGTCATTATTAGAAATCTATCCTTTCTATTATGCTTACCAGACAATTGAAGAACTATCAATACATTTGTTAATACATGAATTTCAGAATACCAGCATATGAGAATTTCTAAAGCTCTTGGGATATATGTTACATAAGTAAAACGTAACTTGTCTGGGTAACAAATATAGAGAAAATAAAAATTTAATTTAAAATGTAAAGTTTTTTTCAACTTTTTAAAATTTAATTTAAAAAATTTAAACAAATTTATTGGAGTAACATTGGTTAATAACATTATATAAGTTTCAAGTGTACAATTCTATAATACTTTATCTGTATATTGCATTGTATACTTACCACCTAAAGTTTAGTTTCCTCTATCACCATATATTTGATCCCACTTACCCTCTTCAACCTTCCCCTACTCTGATAATCACCGAACTGTTGTCTGTATCAGTGTGTTCTTTTTGTTTGTTTGTGTATGTGCTTTCTGTTTTATATCCCACATATGAGTGAAATCATGTGGTTCTTCTCCTTTTCTGTCTGACTTATTTCTCATAGCACGATACTCTCAATATGCATTCATATTGTCACAAATGGCAGTATTTCATCTCTACTTATGACCAAGTAATATTTCATTGTATATGTGTATTACATCTTCTTTATCCAATAAAATGTAAGGTTCTGACATTTTGTCCTTATTTCCTTTGAAAATAATAATGTTAATCTGAGATTCATGCAATTTATTTTAAAATACACAAGTAGAACACAGTAACCCAGTTAGAGACAACAATTTTATAATGACTCCAAAAACAAAAAGCAATGAGTAATAGAACACTGACTTTTGGAAAAATAAAAAAGGCTCATCTTTGTTCCTATCTTGGCTAATAAAGAATAGTAGTCAATCTTTCAGGAGAAAAAAAAGGATGCTGATAGCAGAATTATGCTAAGGATCCAAATGCACTCTGAATGAAAAGTTTCTCAGCTCAGTGAATCCTGCACACTTGCCATCTGCAAAGAGGAAACAGGCAGAATATAAACTGTCAAGTTGCCTTGACTAGTTATAATTTATATGGAACTTGTTTATATTTAGCTAATATTATAATCCATTGCACACAGGATTCTCTTTCATTGAGAACAATCTCTAAATTGGTATTTAGAAGTTGTAGTTTTGAATTAATTACCTGATATTTCTCAAGCACCATGGCTTGAGCTGTGGTATTGATTCTTGAATTTACTAGCAGTTCAACTTAGAAAAGTATTTTTTAGTGTCTCAATTCCATCAGCTGTTATATATGAATGATATATTTTTCCTTTCCTGAAAATAAAATGTGATAATAGATTAAAAATATTTTTTAAATTGTAAAGTAATGTACAAATGTGAGGTCTGATCACCATCGTCATCATGATCACCATCATCATCCTGCTGACATAAACATTTGTTTAAGCCACAAAGTGGCTGAGAGGAACACTCTTTATTTCCCTTATATTGTTGATCAAACTGTCATGTCTAGGTGCTTTCAAGACTGTCACATGTTAGGCATGGAGTTGAGACAAATCCCACAAGGTAACATGGTGTAGTCTAAGGTTAAGCTTTGTGGTAAGAGTTAACTAGGCAAAGAATTCAGACAGTCCCGTTTCCCACCTGTGAGTCTCCTCATATGGGAGAAGTTTGAGGAAGAGTTTTACTTAGGGGAAAATAAGCAGGTTGTTTGGTATAGACAGTCTTTATGAAATGCTGCCACTTCCTTACAGAAATGTCTTGGAAAGCCAGGTACTCTGCATCTGTTGGTAATGGGATACATGGGCAACAAAGCCCATGTATGTTACATGTCAGGCAGAGGGAGCCACTAGTCTTGTAGAAGGCTGAACTTGGCTGCTCCTCCAGCTGGGACAATTAGAAGTGCCCAGAGACCTAGCTAGCTCACCATCAAAGTGTCGCAGAGTGAACCCCCAAGGTCTTTTACAAATAGCAATGATTCTTGTATTATACTGATGCATTACCCATTCTTCTTTGTGAAAATGCCATTTATTCCTTCCTAGTTCCCCAAAACTGGTCTGCAGGAAAATCTCTCTGTATCATGCCTAATCTTCCCAATTCTATCTACTTTATAAGAGCATAGAGAGTAAGAGTGCATGGGCTCTGGAGCCAGACTCCTGGGACTCAAATCCCAATTCCTCTGTTTATGAGTTCTATGACCATCAGCATGTTGCTATCACTGGATCTCAGTTTACTCACTTGTGAAGTGCAAATAACAGAAATATCTATCCTATAGATTTTTTATGGATATTAAATGATGTGAAAGATTTAAAGCACCAAGAAAAGCACCTCATGTATCGAATACTCAGTAAAAGTTGTTAGTTTTATGGACCCATACAAATTAGATCACTAAGCATTAAGTCTTAGAAGCAACACTTGCTGACTGAGGGAGGGGAAGGAATCTTTCATTTATCAATCACATATATTGATTCCCTATACTGGACCAAGCATTTAATTATAAAATAATCATATGTTTTCTTTGTTTAAAGAAGAGAAAATGGAGACCACGAGAGACCATCTGAGGTTACATAGCAGATGGTAGATGGAAGGAATTCTCAAGACCTTCTGATTCAAATGGCCATGCTGCTTTCTATGAATTATTCTATGTCAGGATCTTTGTTCCTTCTTCAGTTTTCTCACTCACCCAATTTTGAAGCACATTTACATATGATTTCCTGTGCATGCCCAGAGGCCCTGTTGGAGAGATATAATTACTCTGAAAAAGATGTGCATATCTTCCTCCTTATAAACTTCCATCTAGTTACAAAGGGAGAAAAAATTTTTTTTCTCTCTTTATACATACATATATTTCTTCCAATTTTTAAACTCTAATAGCAGACACTCACATAGAGATAAAAACGGCATCTCTCTACTCTCTAGTGTATACAAACACAAAAGCATATTTGAAATCAGAGTGTAGGATAACTGGCATATTAAGCAAAATTTGATCATAACATGTGCAGTGAAAGTTTAAAGAAAATTATACACATTAAATTTGGCTGTTAAGACTACATGAACATAGAAAATTAGTTTTGAATTTAATGTGTTGCTGAAATTTTAAGGGAAATGGATGACCAAGAACTCTAGGAAGTAGGAATAAAAATTGATTTCTAGAAGAAAGTGTGGAGTTATTCTGTGGACAGTTGGGTGGAAGAACAGACATTGCTTCCTGGCCTAAGAAAGTGCCAGAGGTTAAAAACAAGAAGAAGAACAACAACAAAATCCCAGAAAACAAAATCAAGCAAATAACAAAAAAGGCTCAAGTCTATAGCCAGATATGGCCTGACCTGGGGACTAGGTCTAAGTGTTAATTTCTTTAAGAAGGAGGAAAATGTGGTTAAGGACACAGCACCTTCATTTAAGGAATAGCCTATTAACTATCCTAGCAGCTTCACTCCAGCAGAACTCAGGGTCTGTTAGCCTCAGGGCCAGTGAAGCTAGTGCTGTTGCAGGAGGAATTCAGTACCTGAGTGACCAAATCAGGAATTAGCCCTCCTCGTAGCCAGCAGCATCCCTGGAGGGCTAACATGACAGTCCTCTGAGTGCCACTTTCCAATTCACTTTCCAATTCATATGGGATGAAAAGGATGACAGCTTTTAAGGAAATATAGAGACTTTGTATGTTCTTTACCATCAACCATTGAACCAAAGTAAAGGAATCACTGTGTTGGGCTAGTATTCCTGGGGCACAAATACAAAGTAAGGAGAATACACACACACACACACACACACACACACACACACACACACACATACATAAATATATATTCATATCCATAAATATTTATATTTACGTGTGTGTGTATTTATTTATATACTAACTATACATCTAGGCTCTTGTAGCCTGAGGAACCAATTTTTATAAATACGCACACACACGCACGCACACACACACACACACTCACACACACACACTCACAGACATTACTGTCATAAGCATACTCTACCCTTCACATACCTTCATATATATGTATCTGAGCCAAAGGTCTGAGAAGTCTTGTACTACATCTTGGAAATCATTAATGGAGGGCTGATAAACTAGGCCTCATCTGAGTTCAAGGACTATGGCTGAAACTATATTTTGATATAATTGGTTTCCTTTGTAATCCTATGCATTTAATTTTATTCAGCTAAAATCAATGCTCTGAGAAGGCATCCATAGGTTTTGCCCAACTGTTAAGGGTTAATGGCACTAAACATGTTAAGGCCCCTGCCTTAGGGGATCCTGGTAAAGGCAAGAAGAGGAATTGGCAGATATTGCAATGTAATTCAAACCTTAGAGACCCAGATGGTGTAAGTAAGACAGGATCCTTGACCATGGTGGACATATGTCATATTAATGTAATTTTCCTTTAAAAGGATGGTTGGTCCCACTAGAAATGTAAAAGTCTTCTCTATTATTTTTTCAAAAAATCTACATGCTACATCTTGAATACCTTTTGTGACGTGAATATTTATTTCAAGTGTAGAGCTTTTAAAATTGTTATTATATATACTAGCATATCCACTTATTAAATTTGTAAGAGCTCTCCAGAGATAGTTGAAAACATACCATGATATTAATTTAAACATCTACTCTTTTTTCCATACATGTCAGCATTAAGTTATGTCAGGAAAAATAATGCACATGTCTTACCTGATTATAATTTCCTGTGTCATATATCATCTTCAGTGAATAGTAATTACTACTAACTGGGATTTCATTGAAGTGGTAAAGAGGTGGATCTATTCTGTTTTGCTAATTGATTCAGGTTGGATTTTAGCCAAGTCATATAACCTAAATGTCCAATAATAATTAATTGAATCTTAATTGACATGATTAATTGAATCTTAGCACATCCATATGATAGAATAATGTGAAGCCATAAAAAATGATATTTTAGATGAATACTGAGTAAAATTGAGAAATATTTATAATAAATTTAATATCAGCACATAGAGAATAAAATCTAGATTGATTGTCCTGGTCTCTGTCTCGCGTAACTGGGTTTCTTTATAGCTATACTTCCCATCTTACATACCTGTCTCCCTCAGTCATCACACCTCACACTGGTCTTAACTCTGTGTCTGTAACATTCCAAGAGTTTTTCAATCAGGACTTTGCATTAGCTGTTTCTGCTGCTTAGAAGGCCCTTTCTTATAAGCTTTCCTGAACACTTCCTCACTATTTAGTACCATATTCCCCTCTTATTCAGTTTCACTCTCCATATTTTCACTTACATATAGCCAGCAGTGACCCAAAAGTATTAACTAGAAAGTTCCAGAAACAAACAATTCATAAGCTTTAAATTATGCATTGTCCTGAGAACTTTGAACTTTAAGAGAAATAGAAGTTTTTCCATGTGACTAATGCATAATGTCTGAGGGGACTTTTGATGCTGAGCATGTAGGCAGAATCAAGATAAGAAGGGCTCTGTGTTAACCAGTTTATCCTAAGGACACTAAGAAGACTTTTAAATGCTTTTAGCACAGAAAGATCATGACGTTTTGTATTTTTCTAAGATCATCCTAACTGCTCATAGAAAAATACAGAAAGAGAAAAAAATTGTAACTTGTGTGGCTACACAAACATATAGTGAATATTTTTTTTATACCTTAGAAGACAAGAAAGCTTACATGCATTTTGGATTTATTTTGACCATCCAGGAATCAACCACAGATAAAAGGAAAGGGCAAAGCGGCTTTGGTGACTGTTTCTAGTGAGTCTTATTATTTGAGTCAGAAGTTATCTTTACTTGCCATTATATAATCGCCAAGTTAGGTGCAAAGAGTCACCATGATGTAGTTGACATGGTAGCATTCATCAGGGGGCCATAAAATACTCTTTCCTCTTGTATAGCCAAGTCTGTAGGTTCTTTCTCTAGATAATCTTTACATAGTCAGAAAGCACCGGCGGATCTCTATCAGTAACCCCACTGAAATTTCCTTCAGAAGTACAAATAATCGGTGCTTTCTTTGGTTCCACATGCTGACATGCTGCACGTAAGACCAATAACAGATTGGCTGGCTTTCCCTTCTATTGACTGTTCTTAGCACTGTTACTTTCAGAATTTCCTTGGGATCTCTGGTTTGTGGATTGTGCCCTTCTCTCTCACTTGTTACTTATTTGCATCTACCTCCACCACATTTTTACAAATATTTTTTTAGTCATTTCAAAGATCAAGTTGGTAGAAGTAAAGTTTTAAAAGGAATAAGGTAGGCAACTTATGGTGAATGTACAAGTCAGCATCGTATCTTAGAAATTTGTGTAGTTTTTCACAGTATAGCGTGGAATGGTCTATATTTGGGGGACATTTCTAGCCTTTTGTAATCCACCAAATATTTATTGGTGGATTACACACACACACACACACACACACACACACGTAATTGGGATCAAATATAAGAAAAACTCTCTCCTCCCAAAAACAAACAAAAAGCCAGTCCTCTTAGTTTGTTGCCTATTTCCTCACAGCTACTCAAATACTTCACCCTTTTAAATATTCCTGTATTTTCTTGTAATTTCCATTGCTGCTATGATAAATTTCTAAGAATTTAGTGGCTTAAAGCAACACAAATTTATTATGTTACAGTTCTAGAGGTCAGGTATATGAAATGGGTCTTATGGGCTAGAATCAAAATGTTGTGAGCAGAGCTGCATTCCTTCTGGAGACTTTAGGAAAGAACACATTCCTTGCCCTTTCTAGCTTCTAGGGGTTGTCCACATTTCTCCGTTTGTGGTTGTATTTCTCTGACCTCAGCTTCATTAACCACATCTCCTTTTGTGACTCTAACTTTCTTGTCTCCCTCATATAAGGATTCCAAGCTCACCAGGAAAATCCAGGATAGTCTTTCCATCTCAAGACCCTTACACTTAACCACGTGTGCAAAGCCTCTTTTAATATGAAAGGTGATATAGTCACAAATTCTGGGGAGAAGGGCATGAGCATCTCTGGGGAGGAAGTATTATTCTGCCTACCACACTCCTTCATTATCAGTCTAGATTAGTTGTACTTGGTCTACATTTCTTCTCATTTGTCTTTATGCCTTCATTTTTCTCATTATTAAAAGTAATAAAGATAGTACATACTACACAGGGTTGTTGTGACATGCATCACAAACTTAAGAAGCTATTATTACTATAGGGAGTAATATACTTTTACAATCACTTTCATGAGGCTAAAAATTCTACCATCTACATATATTGGTGGTAAGTGGTAGGACTTATGAGGCGATATATGAGAATTTAATAAGATTTAATACTTTAGTGATGGTTCTAGGAACACATGTGCTCACATTATGAAAAATATAGTCTTTGAATTACCCTTGAAGAATCATCAATATTTTAGCAAATCTAGCAGAAAATTATGAACAGATTATTTGCAATGTTGGCTTTCTTTCTCATCTGTGACAAGGTAAAAACATCTGCATTTTATTATTTTCAGTCTTCTTCTTCCTGGGATGTTCAAGAAGATTATTTTCTATTAAGATTCTCCATTCCACCCCAATCTAGAGAATAATATCCCTTTGTGTCACTTGTTTCCTTAGGTTTTTGTGATGTGGTTTTTAAGGTAACAAATAGAGGTGACCCCAAACAGAGCATCATGAGTTTAGGACAAGTAGTGTGTCCTCGAAACACACTATCACACACACACTTTATCAATGATTCATGCTCGCAAACAGATGCTCTCGTTTCTCTCTTCTACAAACTTTATTAAAAAGTCTATAAAAATACAAGTTCTTTTATGTCCAATTTGCTACTAAACTCACTTATATCTGATTTTTTATTTTAGTAAGATAAAAAAGCACTTGTAATCATCAAATCCAGTGACTGCCATCTATTTAATTTGACTGTTCTATGGCATAATAATATTGATCATGCTTTTCACCCTTCACTATAATTTATTATTTCTATTTCTCACTTTCTGCTCACTAATTATTTTCTTTCTTGCTTTCTTCCTGCTCCATTCCTAACTATAGGCAATACCCTTGTTTCCGTCTTTGACCCTTAACCCATTAGGCCTGCTTTTATGTGTGATATCCAGTTCTACAAATTTTACTAAAACCAATAGTCTCAAATAAGCAAAAATTAAAAAGCCAAATTAAACATATCTCTAAAGTGCCTGTGCTTCCTATTTTTAAAAATGAAATAAGTATCATCATTTCATAAGTATCATTAATGAGAATGTCTAAACTTGAAAACTCAAATATCCTTGATATGACTTCCTTCAGCATCATATCATTTAACTACGAAGTCACTCACTGATTCTGCCCATGTTAACTATAAAATCTCTCCCCTCTCCTCCATAGCTCTATCAGTTCAGATTTCCCAATTCCTTTTATTTCAAGTCACCAAGCCCTCTTGTAATATCTCTTACTCTTTGATTCATCTTTTCCACATTCTTGACCCATGAAACTGTGTACTTTTACACTCATTTTAAATCTCGGCCAGAAAAGGATAATATACAAGTTCTTTACAATATGATCACAAACTCCTTTCATTCACTTACCACACCATATCTCATTTTAAAATATATTTACTCAGTCTTAGAATGATATGCAGAATTGAGGATACCAATATCAGAACATCAAGAATAAACTCTTTAAAGGCACAGAATAACACAGCTTGAGGCAGAGTTCCATAGCTTTAAATGCTGGAGAGAAGCTCTAATGAGCAAAGCACTTGAGTACAGACAGTAATAAGAGGCCAGCTGAATCTGTGGCACTCCAGAGATATGGTCATAAACATTTGACAAGTGCTGATAGTGGCTCATAAAGGGCTAACCACTGGCAACAATATGGGAAAAATTGTTCTTCAGCATCTTTATAGCTTCCATTACCATTTCTGAAAACTTCTTTCTCTATCATTTCCGCTTTTCTCTCTCTCCTAACAAATATGCATAATATCTTTCAACTCAGGAGCTTATGACCTGACCAGGGACTCTTTCTATGAATGGCTCACCTAGACATTTCCTGACCCTGAATGTTTGTCCAAACTTATCTAGTGTACCTTCCATTTACGTAGGATAAGCAGAATAATTTCTGTGGCTGAATACCTAACAGGGGTTTCTCTTCTATTTTATTTGTGGCAGTTGGTATTTTTCCAAAGATAGCTACATCGTACCTCTCATCTCATGTGCTTTTCTAGAACCTTGACACTGCCCTATCAAAAGATGAGGGTTAATTCCCTTCTTCCTAATTCTGTGCATAAAGTCAAGCTGTAGGCAACAGTTAGTTTGCCATTTCACTACAATACAAAAAAGCCAACTTTTATATTAGATACAGAAATAATCTCTTATATGGTGTTTTACAGACACAGAAATGTATAACTTAGACAATTGTCAAGGACCCTGAATCACTTACTTTAATAGTGGTAACATCAGTGAATTTGGTCAGGAAATTATAAGTAACTGGTTTAGTAACTCAATCCAATTTTTGTTTTTACCAATTAATGGCCAATCTTAAATATTTAACTTTTAGCAGTGAGCTCTAAAAGTTTACTCTTTCTCTTTTATGTATATGTCTTATTGGGTACAGTATTAATTTAAAATTTTGTCTTTTGGAAAAATAGAAATAATTTCTTGTCTTTAAATATATATTAATGATATGTAGAAATGACATGGAATTTGTCAAGTAAAAATGGCACATAAATTGTTGTTTTATAATAATATCTTGTGTTTTATTCAATTTTATTGTGAGGAAAATCAGACTATATTGGAAATTTTTGGATAAAAAAATCAAAATCTTTTTTAGGTAGGATCCAAGTTTATATTACAGGTGTTTAGTGAATTGATCCCTCATAGTCATTTGGCAATTAAATAAGTTCTCCTTTTATCTCTCTCATTGAATTACCCCTATCATCTAAGGTCATGTGTCCACCATTACATTACCATACAGAATAGTTTTACTGCCCTAAAAATCCCCTGTTCTCCATCTGTTCATCCCTCCCTCCCCACTAGTTTCTGATAACCACTGACTGATATTTTTTAGTGTCTCCATAGTTTTGCCTTTTCCAGAGTTATGTAGTTAGCATCATAGTATGTAACCTTTCACACTGGCTTTTTTCACTGAGTAATGTTTATTTAAAGTTCCTCCATGTATTTTTCTGCCCTGTTGGTTCATTTCCTTGTATCACTGAATAATATTCCATTGTATGAATGTATTGGTTTGTTTATAATTTAACTATTAATATGTAAACAAGGACATCTTGGTTGCTTTCTAATTTGGGGCAATGGTGATTAAAGCTGCTATAAACATTTATGTACAGGGTTTTGTGTAGAGATATTTTTTTCAACCATTTGGGTAAATACTCAGGAGTGAAATTGTGATATCATATAAGATTATGTTCAAGGTTGTAAGAAACTACCAAACTATCTTCCAAAGTGACTGTACCATATGGATTCCCACCATCAGTGGATGAGCATTCTTACTGCTCCACATCCTCACCAGAATTTGGTTTTATCAGTGTTTTAGACTTTAGCTATTCTAAAGCATATTGTGGTATTGTATTGTTTTAATTTGCAGTTCCTTTAATGACATATGATATTGAATGTCTTTTAAAAGATGGCTTATTTGACATTTGTATATCTTCTTTGTTGAGCTGCCTATATAAATTCTTTGTCACTTTTGTGGGGGGGCGTTGTTTGTTTTCTTATTGTTAAGTGTTAGAAATTCTGTATATTTTGGATACAAGTTTCTAAGTTTCTTATCAGATAGATATTTTGTAAATATCTTCTTCCAGACCATGGCTTTTTCAAAAAATATATTCTTTTATAGAATTGCTTGCAGAACAGAAGATTTTAAATTTTAAAAAAGTTCTACTTGTCACTTTTTTTAGTTATAGATAATGATTTTGGTGTTACTTTTTACCTTTTTGTTAATAATTCAAAGTAATGTTATTAATAATAACTACGTCATTGATTTTCTACTCTAGACCAGCACTTATATAGTCAAGACTTTTCAGTTGTGAAGCTCCATTATTTATGCAGATATGTTTCATCAGTGAAAAGATTTAGATATTGATCAATGTGTATTGTTAATGGACCTATTAAAAATGAAAAAAATATTTTTGAAATAATTATAGATATACTTCAGACTTTATAAAAAACATTTTCTAAGATTTTTTGTTGCTGTTGTTGTTGTTAAAAAAGAGGGTATTTTTTGTTTCAGTTTCAATGTGAAAATAGCTTAGATGTCATCACTCCTGTCCTCACAACAACAACAAAATTTGAAAAACTGAAAACCAATGACTTTTCTTGGACTCAGCAAAGAACTGAGGTTGCAAAGCAAACCACCATCCCAAAATCTATAGAGACTGGTCTATCTAGAGAGTCACAGTTAAGATCTGCTTATCTGGAACAGAAGCTGCTGAAGCCATAAAATATTACTATTATCTTATACAACATGTCTGGCTTTCAACAAACTGTTACAAAGCATGCCAAGAAAATCAATAAAAGCAAAACCCAGTTCTTTGGATGGGTAAATACAATTAGTAAACCTGTAGCCATACTAACCAATGAAAAAAGAAGATACAAACTGTCACTATCAGGAATAAAAGAAGAGCCATCGATACTGTTTCCACAAACATTAAAAGGATAAAAAGTAATACTTCTGACAACTCTATACCTACAGATATGATATGTTAGTGAATGGGACTGATTCCTTGAAAGACAACCTATCAAAATTGACACTGGGTGAAAGAGATAACCTTAAGAGCTCTATTTTTATTAAAGTTATTAGATCAATAATTAAGAACCTCCCTTAAAAGAATGCACTAGGCCCAAATAGTTCCATTGTTGAATTCCACCAAGACGTAAGAAAGAAATAATACCACATTTTCATAATCTCTTCCATAAAGTTATGGCAGAGAAATAAGTTCTTAACACATTCAGTAAGGACACCATTACCATATACTCAAACCAGAAAAAGAAATTACAAGAAACAAAAATTACTGAGCAGTATCTCTTATAAACATAGATAATATCTCTCATGAATGTTGACAGATATTAACAAATTTGATAATATATTAAAAGAATTATACCAGTTATTCAAGGCTGATTTAACATTTAGAAATGTAATCCATCACATTAATGGGCTAAAGAAGAAAATTTGTATGGCCATATCAATTGATGCAGAAAAAGCATTTAACATCCAACACCTATTCACAATAACATACATCAGCAAATAAGGAATAGAGGGGAAATTAGTGAAGACTTTTTTCCTAATACCAAAAAACAAGGCTTTTCACATCACCACTCCTATTCAATATTATCCTCAATAATCTAGTTAGTGCAATAAGAAAAACATTTATAATAAGCATAGAAATTGGAAAAGGAGAAGCAAATCTTTAGATATTTGCAGATAGCATGATTAGTAATGTATAAAATTCCAAAGAATTGACAAAAAAATTATTGGACTTATCAGTAAGTACATAAAAGTTGCAAGATGAAAGGTTACTACTTAGAAGTCTGTTTCTGTATAACAACAATGAATAGTACAAATTTGAAGTTTAAAAACACCACTTATAATAACACAAAAAGGAAATACTTAGCTATTAATCTAAGAAAATATGGACAGGACCTATATGGCAAAAACTAAAAAATAATTCTGGTTAAAGAAATCATAGATTTAAATAAGTGGAGAGAGAGTCTGTGTTCATGGATTGGAAGCCTCACTAATGCTAAAATGTCAGTTTTTTCCAACTTGCTCTATAAAGATAATGCATTCTCAATCAAGATACCAACAAACTATTTACCAGATATAAACAAACTGATTTTAAAGTTTATATGGAAAGACAATAGACCTAGAATAGCCAACAAAATACTGAAGAAGAAAGTTAGACAACTCACACTCTGCAACTTCAAGCCTTATTATAAAGCTATAGAGGTTACATAGCATAGTTCTGATAAAAAATAAGACAGATAGGTCCATGAAACAGAATTGGACTCAGAAGTACACCTGTAGTCAACTGACGTTTGACAGAGGAGCAAACGCATTCAGTGGAGAAAAATTCTATCTTCAACAAATGGCACTGGACCAATTGAGAATCCACATGCAAAAGTGAACCTAGAAAAAGAACTTCCATATTTTACAAAAATTCACTCAAACTGCATCATAAACCTAAGTGAAAATGCAAAACTACAAAACTTCTAAAAGAAAACATAAAACTTAGGTGACCTTGGGTTCAGTGATAACTTCTTAAAATACCCAAAGCATTATCTATGGAAGAAAAAAGATTATAAATTAAACATAGTTAGAAACTTTTGCTCTGAAAAAGGTAGTTTTAAAAGAGTGAAAAGATAAACCAGAGATGAGAGAGAATATTTCCAAAACATTTATTTGATAAAAGATTTGTAACTAAAATATACAAAGAACTCTTAAAACTCAGCACTAAGAAAATGAACAACCCAGTTTAGGAAAAGGGCAAAAAAATCTAAAGAGACACCTTATCAAAGAAGATATGCAGATAGCGAATAGGCATATGAAAAGATATTCAACATCATATATTAGGGAGTTGAAAATTTTAAAAAAAGATATGACTATACACTAATTATTAGAGTAGCTAAAATTAAAGAAACAATAATAATTACTGGTGAGAATGTGAAACAACAAGAACTCTCATATTAAGGCTGAAAATAAAAAACAGTACAGCCATTTGGAAGACATTTGGGAGTCTGTTACAGAGCTCAACACAAACTTATGAGCCAGCAATTATACTCCTACTATTAGAAAGAATTCTCATATTTTCTAATTAATATTACTTCCATTTCACTTTAAATGTAGACATGTTGTCATCAGCTTTTGTACCAGCAAGGGAAATTCTAGTCTTGGCAATAGCCTCAAGTCTGATTTTAACATTGCCCAAATGGTGGTGATGTTCACCCTCCTCAGCAAATGAAATTTTCATCTGCTTTTAAAGCAATCTACAGAATATTTATCTCTCAGCTTTCTTCATTAAGAAGACCTCCCGTGAGGCAAAATAAATTATTTTCATACTACCATACTGAGATTTAATGACATTTTTATAAATAATATAAACAGCATACAAATAATAATATGCTGTTTACACATAATATAAAGTATTACCATTTTTAGGATTTCTGGTTTAGATTTACAAAAATATACTAAATCAGTGATGAGAAATGTGATTTATAATTGTTCTATATTATTTCTGAAACTGTTTATAGTAAGAAAGGTTAGTGACTGCTGCTGGCACTGTGGCAGCAGAAAGTTAATGATTCTCTTGTCTTTAGTTAGAGTTAGACTGTGGTTCATGTGCAAAAAAATACCTCAAGGCTGTACTCTAAATGTTTAGCTCATTTATCTCTCATCAGTTAGGTAAATTAGATAGGGAAGTGGTTCCTAGTTTCTAAATAACTTTTTATACACTATTGAAAGCCTTCAAAGTTCCTAAAAATGCTTTTGCTGGTTAATGAATTTTCGCTCATATAATCTGTTCGTTAGCCAAGAAGATTCATTTTTAAAGCCTCCAAGCAGGTTGCTGCATTCACACTTGGTGTGCCAGTGTTTATAAGCTCCTCTTTACTATGTATTTACTTGTGTATGGGACAATTTGAAAATATATGTACATAGTTAAATAAAATGTTAGCATTAGAGATAGATAAGTGAAGAGTTTACTGAAACACTGTACTGTCTTTGCAATTCTTAGATAAATCTGAATTTATTTGGAGAGAAAATTTTTTTTAAAATATTACACAATCTCCTTTTACTACAAAAGGATTACAGTATATATCTGTTAAGTATATATTTTGAAATGTATAGTCAAAGAGAATTGCCACAAAATATAATGCCTAAGAAGTAGTAATAGCCCAAAGTTCCAGCTGACACTGTATATTTCTTTCTCAAAAATCACTGTCGATACCAAAGCAGCTGAAGACAGAAAATAACACCGCGTTGAAGGTCTCTGTACTCTGTAGTCCATACTGTGATCTTTATTAGCCATTTTTATTGTGCTTGATACAAAGTTAATTTACAGAAATATAGAGGACAAACTCTTTTGTTGTCTTTTATTGCTTGTCCTCAACCTTTTAGTGTTTCTTGTACCACTGAAGAAAACTTAGCCGGAGTAGAATTGGTTTTTTGTCCTTCACTTAGATAAGCTCATAGGAACAAAGTAAGTACTTAGGATTTTTTTTTTTTCCTGAATCAATGACTGACTATAAATGATTGAGTTTTACTTTCAGAAAAAGTAAGACAGTTCCAGATGTAGGACCCACTCCTATAAAGAGGTGATTACTATTTAGGATTGCTCTTGATGGTGAGTTTTGTTTCCTGGAGGATAGTAAGGATCATCCTGGTACTGAACTCTTTATTTTCTCATTATAATATTTTCTTATTTAACCAAGAATCCTATTAATTAGATGAAAATAACATTAAGCTTTTTTGGATATATTTAAATATATTTGAATGGCTGTGGGCCTGAGACTGCATTGGACTTTCGGCTGAAGGTGAATTCCACTTGGGTCTTTGTTGTGGTTTCTTTGGGAATGTATTATGCTTTGATTGAGTTAAAAAATGAAACTTACTCATAATCTCTTGTCAAGGATTTTATGACCCTACCATCTTTGAATTAATTATAAATTGCTTTATAACTATTTCTCATCTTTTTTCCTTTATTTTACCATATCCATAATCTTACTCTGACACAGCTATAACTAGTGAGTTTTCCTAAATTTATATCTTGACTCTGTGAATCTAAATGGGCAGTCTTACTGGTTTCCATATTCGATTTTTGTGCTCTGGAATTGCTTGTCTAGGTTACTGAGTTCCAACATCAGTCATTCCATTCTGTTCCCTGCATGGGATTCTGAAGTTATCATGTTGACAGTATTCTTTTCTGTTTCATTGTTTCATTAACAGGTACTGACTGAATCAGCCTGACTTGCTTGAATACCATTATCAGCAATAAGAATGGCTCTGACATGAGCCAAAGCCCAGAAGCCAGGTTTAGTTGAGTGTGGGAGGGCATGTGGACCTGTACTCACAGAACTCGAAAGAGAAACTAACGGCAGACAGGCAACCACAGGCTCTTGGACCAAGGTGGACTTTGAGAAGTGGTAAAACCAAATCGAAATTAGAGGCACAGGATAAAATCAAAAGCTGCCTTAGATACAGCTACAAAATATTGTCAGTGATGTTTAGTGAGATTGATCAGAAAGGATCAAGAGTGCATATGAAGCTGATTAATTGAGATTCTCTGACAAAAGCAGCTTTTTGCAGGACACTTGGGCTCTTATTCATGTACCATGGGAGAAGAGGTAAGGTTAGCTTTGAAAATAATTCCGTTAAACACTAACCCTTTTAAAGTCATGCAAGCTTCATTATGTAGCTATTAAAAAGCAATTTTTTGTTCATACTGCTTTGACCATATCACCTTAGGCCTTGCAAAGCCTTTCTTCCTGCCAAGAAACAAATTAAGCATTTATTAGAAGGTCACTAAGGCATCATTACAGGAGTAATAGCTCACTACAGGTTCTTGTCATTAGTTCATTTGTTACCCTCTCTGTCTCTTATAAGTTTTATAGAATCATGGATTTTTAATAAGTCTTTCTTTCTCTCTGGTGATCTCAGGTTTGTTACTGCTCATAGAATTTGTTCCCTTTTTGATTCTGACAGCTTGTTTACAAAATGATAAGTTCTGCTTTCTGCAAGAAATCTTATAAAATGACTCAAAAGGTGTTATAAAATAGGCAATTTAATGTAGAAAATAAATTAATGACACTACTGACTCTTCATCATTAGCGATTGCATTACTTTGTTTCCCTTGTCATTTTTTACTTTCCAGTGTTAGAGATAGTATGTAGTTTAATAGTTAAACCCCTGTGAAATGTAAAAACAATGTCACTGAGAGGTTCATGCTATAAAATTTCCTCAGGTACTTCCAATAGTACACCAGTGTGGACACTGAATAAACTGAAACTCTCCATCTCTATCCCTCAATAACAAAGGCCATGCTACAAAGGCTCAGACAAGGTCTCGGGACACTATAGTACTGGCCTTAAAATAGGAGTTATAAATTATCTGTGTCCAGAATGCTTCCTTGTTTTTCCTTTTCACTTTCCTGCAAAGGAATCTCATTGCCTTCACTTTCACTTACAAAGCTGTTATTATGCAACTAATTTTTATACGGGAATGATCTCCTTATGAGATAAGCAAGAATCTTTTCATACAGATATAATCGAATGAGGTAAAACTGTAGTTTACACTCTCGTTTTCTAAGGTATTAACAATATTGTGTGATAAACCATGCCATTCTATATAAATATTGTAATGCATAAAAATGTTGTTTTAATGACTTCCTCTCAAGTTCTTGGTATATGGAACTAGCTATACTGTAAAAGGAATTCAAGTGTGGATAGAATAATGAATTTATCATCAAAATTCTGAATCTTTCAGTGCAAGGAAACTCTTTGTTGCTGTGCTCTATATTTCAGACATCACACACTGCAGTGCTGCAATACTGACTGTAAACAGTTATAAATTTTGCCTAAATATTTCCTCAGCATGTCTACTCCTTGTTTTCAATTAGAAAAGTAAACATACCTGTATTACCACTTTGATTCAAATAATGTGTATAGTAGTCACTGTGCCGTTCATCAGTTATGCCTTGCAATTGGGAATGGCCATAAGGACCGTTCTGGCCAATGAAATGTGAGCAGAAGTGACTTGCATCATTTCCGGAATAAAGCATTTCTTGACTAAGCAAGCATGTGATCCACTACACTTTACCTTTCATTTGCCGCATTGACCAGCAATCTTCTAGGAAATGGCTTCTTTGCTAGCCTAGGTCCCAGAATGAGGACAACTCAGAGCAGAATTTCTAGTTGACCTGCAAAAGACATACAATGTGATTTTAAAATAAGCCTTTATTGTTGTAAGTCATTAAGTAGTTTGAAGTCATTTGTTCTGCATCTTAACCTACCATTTTAATATAAAAATGAATGCTACCATAAAGGAGAATCACTTAAATATGTAGCATTTGTTTAGGGTCTGACTGGCACATAGCAAATAAATGATTATTGGATGTTGGAAAACATGATGTCCATCTATGTTGTGGTGAAACTGTGGGCAGTTGCTGCTAAGATAATGTAGAATTCAGGTCAGCACATGACCAATTAGAAGACCTACAGGAAAAGACTGGAACACACACAGTAAGGAGAAAGTGTTGGTTGCTGTTTGCTACATTTGGCAGTTTATTACAAGAACGAGCTATGACAAAAAAAATAATTTACCAGTTTACTGTAGTAATAAAGGGTACTAGAGAAAACCTACAAAATTAGGGTCTTCTGCGGTTGGAGTATGCACGTGCTTCCCAACTTCAGAGTAACTAAAATAATATAAAGAGATTTAAAACAATTTGAAGCAATACTGAGAATGCTATTAAATATTTACTTAAATATGAAAATAAAATATTTGAAAATAATAAAAAATAAAATATTGAAAACAAGTGGAGTAGTAAAGGCTATTTGAAACTTGACTTTATTGCACAGAACACATTAATGTTATCAACCACACAAAGGTGACTAGCAGAAGATCCCCAGCTAACTTCTAGTAGACATGAATGAGCAGGAAATAAATTTTTGTGATTTAATCCATTAAGATTTTTAGGCTTCTTCTTCTTTTTCTTTTTTTGTAACTTCAGCTTAACTTAGCCTCTCCCAACTAATAGTGCCTATCAGTGAAAAATCTCATTTTATTTTTCATGGGGAAAAATAAAAATAATTGGTTTATCCTTAACAAACATCTTGAAAGTTTACTTCATTGGAAGCTAACTCAAGTTGACTTGAAATCTGAGGATGAACTGAAAAGATGTAGAATTTTTTATGTAAATAATTTATAATATGTATGTTGTGATATATTTCATACAGATTCTATGGTTATGTTTATATAGTTTGCTTTTTTCATATTAAGTTTTCTTACTGAGTCTGAGGCATCACTCTTTTGTGATAGATAGCATTTGTGAATTTACCTAAATAAATGTATTTTGTAATAAATATTGACTACATGAAATAATTATAAATGTATCCTATTTTATCAAAGTTATTTTTAATATATTTTTCTGCTATAACACAAAACCTGTATTTCTGTTTTTTCAACTAAACAGATAATACTTATAATGCTGATACCTCACAGTCATTTATATTTACCTATTCCTCTGATTCTAATGATAGCTGAAAAGAAATCACGTCTATTATTATCTCAACAATTTCTTTGTTAAATACACTAATTGACTACTATGGGTTCAACTTGTACTTGAAAAATATGCGATTCAACTTCCTATTTCCTCTTACCTTTAGCCTTTGGCAACCACCATTCTACTCTATGCTTCTCTGTATTTGACTATTTTAGATAGCTCACATAAGTGGAATCATGCCGTATATGAGAAGCTGCTATTCATTGGGTGTAAAGTTTCAATTATGAGAGATAATTAAGTTCTCTCTAGAGAACATTGTGACTATAGTTAGAAATACTCTATTGAACACTTGAAAATTTGTTGAGGGTAGATTTTATGTTAAGTATTCTTACTACAATAAAAATGTGATTCAAATGTTTAATTTTTTATTTGTAGAGCTAATACACTTTTGAGATTAATTTTTGTACTAATATTTTGAGAGGTTTAAGTAAAGGGGACAAGATTTGTTATAGGAATTTTCTTTATTCTACAATTCTTGAAATATATTCTCAAATATGAAGTATACAGTTTAATGTATTTAATATCAGTCATTTGTATTAGAGTATTACAAGTTTATTATTAACTACTTTATTTCCAGAATTTCTGACCATAGTCTCATAAAAGCTAGTAATTCATAAGATTTTGTAATCTGTCCTGATAGATTTTAATGCTCTGTAAAATAAATGAACATTTTAGTCATTGTTTGTAATATATTATACTGTGTTTTGAAGACGTTCTTAAGGACAATAATAATAGTAACAAAGTAAAAATAACATGTATTTAATATTGAAACATATATGCCCAGTTTTACCTATGCAGAAATAATAATAGAGTCTGAATTGATAGAAAGTCTGAATTTTAGAATAAAAAGTTAATATCTTTAATTGAATTTATAACTCTAGTTTTAACAAAATCAATTTTGAAAGATTCAAAACTAACTTTAGGATCTAGGTAAAAAGATGTAAGAATTTATAATTAGCACTTAAAATAATGTAATATAAATGATCCTTCACATGTGATTAAAAGCCATTTGTTTTTATCAAAAGCCATTGAATTCTTTTTCTAAAGTTATTCTTATTTGAACTAAATTATATATTGATCATTTTAAATGAATAAATTTGTTGTTAGAGTATTGAATCCAATAAAGCCTATAAACTATCACTTTGTTTTTAAATATATTTTATTCTTAAAATAAAATTGTATATATTTAAGGTGTACCACATGATAGCTTGCATATATATTTATATGTATATATACATCTATAATGAAATGATTACTATAGCCAAGCTAATTAACATAGCTCCTCATATAGTTACTGTGTGTGTGTGTGTGTGTGTGTGTGTGTGTGTGTGAGTGTGTGTGTGTGAGATAAGAGAATCTGAAATCTACTCTTTCAGCAAATAGCCAGTGTTCAGTACTGGATATTAATTTTAGTCATCGTGCTGCACACTAGTTCTCTAGACTTACTCATTCTGCATCGTTCTACTCTCTGCTTCTGTGTATTTCAGCAATCCTGCTTCTGGGTATATATCCAAAGAACATGAAATCAGTACCACAAACCGATTTTTGCACTACCATATTTATTGCAGCATTATTCACAATAGCTAAGATATTAAAACAACTTAATATCCCTTAATGGGTGAATAGAGATGTGTATGTGTGTATGTGTGTGTATTCAATGGACTATTCAAATGAAATATTATTGTGTGTGTGGAATATTATTCAGCCTTTAAAAAAGGGAGGTCCAATCACTTGCAACAACATGGATAAACCTGGAGGACGTTATGCTAAAAATGAAATAAACCAGACACAATTGCATGGCCTTGCTTATATGTAGAATCAAAACCATTGAATTAATATCATTTTTTTGGTAGAATAAATTTAAGCTATATCACCTGAATAACTAAATACTGTAAATCAGTGTAGCCTGAATGGTTGTTTTCATTTGAAGTATTACAATCAGAGAAAGTAATCAATAATCAGTGTCCCAGAAGATAAGTTTGCAGGTTTCTGCATTATGATTAGTCATCGGACCATAAAGCTTACAAGGAAAACTTTGCTGATGTCATTCAAGACGATAAGCATACAAAACATAAAGATATCTTTATTTAAACAAGTGTTTATAAGAATGCTGATTGACCTTTTTTGTGGTAGAAATTGGTATATTCACATATGAAAATTTTGAACATTTTCCTTGAATTAACCAGCGTATTAACTTAGGTACTCAAACTCTCACTTGGCAGCATTAGAAAATATTTTTATATAGTTCAATTTTGAGTTAGAACATACTTTTACGTGGGAAAGAAAGTAAAACTTTCGTAATGGAAGATTCAGTATATTCAATTACTCTGCATGAACCTGGAAGATCTATTTATGTAGTAGAGTATGAATTTGATGAAATTATGATGTATAAATTTAAGTAATTTAATGTTTTTTTTTCATTTAGCCAGTGAGCTTAATTTGATGCCCTATAACCCATCTCAGCACATTTTTCTTGTCCTCTATTACATAGATGGTGACTCTAGTAAAATGATAAGAACTTTGCAGATTGTACAGGTTTCTTGATTAATGTCTCCAGAGAAATAATAAAATTTTATATATTACAATTTAGTAATAGGATTTATTTTAATATTTTTATAAATGACTTTAGTCTTGCCTTTAATTTTTCAAAAAAAAATTCTGCCTTTTGTGAGGAAAATTTTAAAATTCTAAAATTCTAAAATGGACATAGAACCATTTTTTTTCTCATGATCAGAGATTGTTTTATGAAGGGGCCAAACTCTTAGAAAAATCATATCATATAAAAATTTTAAAACTTACTTATGAATTATGTTCAAAATTTCTTTATAAGATATTTGTTGAGCATTCCAATTGTGTATTCCCCAAGAAAAAGCAGTATTTATGATAGCTGGTGAGTAAAGGTCTCAGAACAGCTCTCTATAACTTCTCCTGCAGACCGTTAGTGTTCCCAGAGTTATGAATAGGTATTTCAAAAAAAAATAGAATTTTATGAGTAAATAACATTGATTGTTGCTGGGGCTGAATAAATTTAACAAGTTTTCTTATGTAGAATTATTCGGTACTTTTAATGCTATTATATAGTAATATGCATTGTAAGATACTGCATAGCATGTTTCTGAAATGTATTTCACCATGAGACTCTAAGGCCTTTTGAAATCCCATGAGACATTTAGGTTTCTTTAAGGTAACAAAATAGTGCTTATCAGGTCAAGTACTATTTGGACTACTTGACACGTATTAACTTTTTAAAAGTTCTGTATGTAATCTGAAAAAATGGAATTTTGCTTGCTACTTCCAAATATGCATATCTGTTTTAATATACAAATAATATTTTTAAAAGATGTCACTCAATGGATATGTCTCATATTTATCCTGTGGCTCTTTAAACCTTCTGGGGTGTAATCATATCCCTTCCCAAAGCCCAGTTTGCAAAGTCTACAAAATATCTTATTTAACCTTTATTATAACTTTGTAAAGCATGAAGCTGAAGCTCAGAAAGATTCACTATCTGCAGCTTGGAAGCTTGTAAAGGGAGGAGCTGAGATTCGACTTTGGGATCTTGTAGACAGTGATAACAGATGCATCCAATATCTGCTGAATGGCATAATATAATATTATCCTGGAAGTCCCCTTCTGCTTTTAAGTCTTTTAAATCTTCCCTATTTTTTTATTTTCTCCAGTTTTCTATATTTTTCAAGTCTTCCATATTTTTCATTTTTTTCTTTGTTTTCTTTGTGGTTAACCTTCATTCTCACTCTAAGAGTGTCTTCTTTCTTCTCTTTTACTCTATGGCTCTTTATCATTCTATACCTTGTACAAAAAAAATAAATAAATAAGTCTTAAAATATTAATCCATTTGTTACCAGCATTGGGATTCTTGGTTCCTCTAAGATAAAAATTGAGAGGAAACCCCAGAAATTTTCCAGACAAGTTTTATTAAACTTATGCTCAAGCACAAGGGAGATAGCACAGAGGAAAGGAAGATCCACCAAATTTACTGGGAGGCTGGTTCTTCTTGGCTACTTTTACAAACTGGGGACAAAGCAGGGTTACTTGAAAAGACATATTTTTTAAAATATGGCAGGCTTTTTCCCCCTAGTTGTGTTGCCTGGTGATTATGTTCGCGCCCGAGCTTTTGGGGCAAGATGATGGACTGTTCATTATTGCCATCCTAAGAAGGTCCTTTAGCATGTGCGCAGCCCTGGTTTCATATTTGCAAGGAAGTAAGGGGCTAAAGGGATAATAATCTGCTCCTTCTGCATTTTTGTGTGGGCAGTGATAAGGTGGTACCATTCTTGTGGTCAGCTTATGTGCCATTCCTCCTGGCCATCTGACATTCCTTTGGCCCTGGGCCCAGGTCTGAATGCTGTCTCACATACTCAAGTCACCAGAAAGGACTACTAGTTGGCAGTTTTCCCCCACCCTTAATGAGTTTTCTTAAAAGATATAAAGAAAAAGAATGTAAAATTCTCCCTCTTTTGGTTCTACTATGGTTATCTCTTGGAATTAAACTCGAAAGTGATGAATTAAAAAGCAGAGATTTTTTTTTTTACTATGTAAATGTATGAAATGAATTTACATTTTACTCCATTTTTCAGGGAAAATACCAGACTGAACATTCTAATCATTTTATCGAAGTTGTTATGTAGTATCTAAAATAAGTGTGTTGAGGTTTACAATAGAGAAAGTGAGAAATACCTACTCTCAGCTTCTCCCCCAACACACTTTACTCCAGTCAGGACAGCAGAGGTGCAGTAAACAGAGCAAAGAGTCCGGCAAGAGGATGAGTGGGATAGGTCTGTCATGGTTGAGAGCCTGGGGGTGGGCGGAGAACAGGAGTCCAGCCTACAGCAGTGGTAAAGGGATCCTGGTGATGAAGAAGGTGGCCAGGGGCGAAGTAAGAAACATCATATGATATACTTTGGAAAATAAAAATAATATCAATACATAGCACACCAAAGTAGGTATTTCCTATGATTATCTTTAGAGATATTATTTGCTATGATTTATCTATAAAGATGAAAAATAGAAGTTAAAAATACAAGATTTAGAGTTGGCCATACCTGAATTCAGATCTCAGATCTGCCACTTACTAATGACATGACTTGAGCAAAATTTTTTAACTCTTATGAACCTCAATTTACTCAATTTACTGGGGAGGGTATAAATTATCTACACATAGATTTTAATCTATTAGTTAAATGTGATACTCCTTGTAAAGGAGCACTAAAAGTTCTCAATAAATACTAGCTAAAATTACTGGTATAAAGGAGATTATATAATAAATCTGGGATTGCCTGAGTACGTGCTTTTAATTTTTCAGACCCATTTACAGTTGTAAAATCAGCTCTTTTCTACTGGTGGAAATGCTTAGTTTATCAATTAACTTTGTAATAATTGTCCCTCCTGCTGTAAAAGTACAGCTTCAGTAAATAATGACCCAAGAACAGATGCCAGGAAATGTACTAAATTTTCCAAACTGATTTCTTTGATTCAGTCAGCAACTATTAATTATGCTATGCAAATAAATTCTAAAAATCTAATTTCAACACAATTGGATACCATACTACTTTCAGTTTGCATTTTTTGGAAAGACAACTGTTCCCAAGCAATGATCGATTTGATTGCTTTTTTCAAAACCAAATGGGTAGATTTGAAAATAAAACTATGTAAGGAAAAAAAAAGTAAAATAAAAACTAGAACCTATGAGATATCATTTATCTATTGTAGTCCGATATAAAATAACTAAATATTTTGTTGAATTCATTAGTAAATTCTTAATCAAATATTGATATTCCATTAATTTGCAATTCTTCTACCTTTCTGTTACCATCTTTGAAGCTTTTTATCACAATAAACATTTAGAAGGGAATAATAGAAGTCCAATTAGAATTGTTAAACAATAAGTTCATATTTATTAAGTATCAACTATGTTTCTGGCAACGTGTTAGTTCCTTTATCAGTATAACTAACTTGGATATACGGTATCATTCATATTATTTTATTCAGATGCCAAGAATAGACTCATAAAGCTAACTGACTTACTCAAAATCATACAGCCATAAGTATAACAAGTCATGAAGTTAGAATTCTGATCCAGTCTTTTTTCTTCCACTGTTATACTTTGCTGCCTCCTTTATCATTATTCAAAAAATAAGCTTTTTTAAATATTGAAATCTTTTATTTTGTTGTGTTATTAATACCTCAAAATCTAATTAATGCCATATTTTGTTGATATGAAAATCAGATGACCGACTATAACAGTAGTAGTAGCTAAATTTTACTGAGTAATTAATAGGTGCCAGGTTCTGCACTATGTGTTTTAATGTGCACTATTTAATAATTTAATATTTATAACTACCACTTGAAGAAATAAATATTTTTATCCCCATTTTACAGATGAAGAAACTGAGCGATCCTTCAGGAGACAAATCTGTTATACACAACTAGCAAATAGCAGAGATATGATTCAAATTCAGGTATGTCTGATTCTAAAACTACTTACTGCTATACTGTTTTGTCCCTCAGCATCATGAAATTACATATAATTTAATAATTCTTACTATGAAAAAACATATTCTAAGAACTGAGAGAGGAATTTCAGACCTGAAATAATCTACATACACTGACAGGTAATTACTAATAAACGGAAATTCTTCAAACCAAGATTCTATGGGCTTTACAATTGTGTTCAACTCAAGATTCAGGTTAAAGGGATTTGAAAGTTTAATATACTCTTGGATAGGTGGCAGGGCCCAATGGTTTGAATTTTGCTCATCTATTAAATGTGCAGATGCAAAATTACATAGAGCTTCATATCTTCATACTTTCTAGATAAATGAACTATGCTATTCCCCTGAACAGATGTGTCCTTTGCTTTCCTGCTTTTGATAAGCTGCTTTTATCACTCAGAATCTTCCTCATTGTCTCTACTCACAAACTTTTTAATTCAGTACTTGAAAGGATCTGGCCCTATTGGCTCTCTATAAGGAGGCAGCTTAGAATATGTAGTGGTTAAGAAAGGGAATCTGGAGGGAGTTCTGGTCAAGAAGGCAAAATATATAAATGCTATGCTCACCTCTTCCCATGACCACATCAAAATTATAACTAAATTATAGAACAACATGGAGAACCATCTGAAGTCTAGTTTAACAGAAGTCCTGTGACTAAGACTATAAAGAAAAAGCCATTACGAGACTGGTAGGAGGGGCAGAGACAAAATGGGCTGGCACCACATTCACATGTAGCAGTTATGAATCGGAAGAGATATCTTGGCTGCAGAGGTCCCCACTGAGGAGCGAAGGATTCCAGTCCCACACCAGGGCTCCACAGCTTAGAGAACCAGTGCCAGGAAAAGAAGCTGCCACAACATCTGACTGTGAAAGTGAGAAGGGGTTTCATCCATCCAGGTGAGACAGAAGGTGCTGAAAACCCCGCACAGACTCAATTGCTCAGAGGCACTTAGCCTAGACTCCGGCACATGGACAGTGGCCTGGGGGCAACAGAGACAGACAGGGAGAAATTGAGCTGTGTAGCTTCGGGGTAAGAGCTGGAGGGCCAACTACCATTGTCCCCGTGTTGAACCCTCTTCACACACGACCAGATCTTAGTCTACATTAGCCTAGTAACAACCTAATGAATTCCTAAGAAGACCGTACTCCACCCAACTTGTACACCACTAAAAGCTCTTTCAGCACTGGGCAGCCAGAGTTGACCTGTGTGCCCCAGGAGACCCTTTCAATAGCAGGAAGCTGGTCTTGACCTGCATGTCTCCAGAGGCTTTTCAGTGGCTGTTTGATGGCCCTGTTCCTCCCCAGGCACAAGGAGGCATGTGTGTGCCATGTTCTATCTTACTTTGTGGCTACAAGCTCAGCAGTGGTGCTAAATCTTAATCTGCATTATGGACAGCTGACAAGCCATGGAAAGTTGGAGTCCCCTGTGCCTTTGGTTGAGAGGCCTCAGGCCCAGTACTGGTGGCAGCCAGACTTGATTTTCATTGTCACCTCTCCCACATACCTTCAGGTTCAGCACATGGATGACTTTGTACCCTCTACCAGGTAGCCCCAGGCTGGTTATAAGCAGCGGCTGACCTTGGCCTACATCAGAGCTTCTCCCAAGAGGTCCCAGAACCAACACATCCAGTGGCCTATTTCAGTCATGACAGAGTACAACTTGTTTAGGCAGGCACCACAGTGCACTGTAGCAAAACTCAGACCATGTGGCAGCCCCTGCATAGCAATTCATGCACCATGGTCATGGCCAGTCATCCCAGGCTGTCAACCTGAGGGTCAGTCCCACCCACTGATGTGCCAATAGCAGTCAGGTTCAACTACAACAGGAGGATGCACACAGGCTACACAAGGGACACTACTAGTGCACCCAGCTCAGATGATCTGGGAGACTATGCCACTAGGCCCCATAGGACACCTACTACGTAAGGCAGCCCTACTAAAACTGGGAGAATGGCAGACCTACCTAATATATTGAAAAAAAACAGAGAGACTCTGTCCCAAACACACAAGTTCCAAATGAAAGAATAACAGAAAATTCTAGAAAGAGAACTAAACAGAATAGAGGCAAGTGATCTACCAGATACAGAGTTCAAAACACTGGTTACAAGGATGCTCAAAGAATTTAATGAGAGCTTCAACAATGAGATATTAAGTGTAAAAAAGACATAGAAACCATAAAAAAGAACTGGTCAGAAATGAATAATACAATAATTGAAATGAAGGATGCACTAGAAGAAATTAACAACAGATTAGATGAAGCAGAGAATCAAACCAGAGATTTGGAAGACAAGGTAGCAGGAAACACCCAATCAAAATAGCAAAAAGAAAAAAGCATAAAAACACATGATTGTTTATCGGACTCAGGGACAAAAGCAAGTATAACAATATTTACATCATAGGGGTTCCAGAATGAAAAGAGAGAGAGAACAAGGGATTGAGAACCTATTTGAAGAAATAATGACTAAAATCTTCTCTAATGTGGTGAAGGAAATAAACATACAAGTCTAGGAAGCACAGAGAGTCCCAAACAAGATGAACCCAAATAGATCCACACCAAGACACATCATAATTAAAATGTCAAAGATTAAAGACAAAGAATCCTACAAGCAACAAAAGAAAAGTTCTACTTACTTATAAGGGAGCTCCCATAAGACTGTCAGCTGATTTTTCAGCAGAAACTTTGTAGGCAAGAAAGGAATGGCATGAACTATTTAAAGTGATGAAGTAAGGAACTACAACCAAGACTACTCTACTCAGCAAGGCTATCAATTAAAATTAAAGGGGAGATAAAAATACTTCCCAGAAAAGAAAAAGATAAAGGAATTTATTACCTCTAAGCCAGTATTACAAGAAATGTTAAAGGGACTTCTATAAGAGGAAGTGAAAAAAAAGAACATAAATATGAATAATAAAATGGCAATAATTATGTGTCTACTATTAATCACTTTAAATGTAAATACACTAACTGCCCCAATCAAAAGACATGGGATGGCTGAATGGATAAGAAAACATGACTCATACATATGCTGTCTACAAGAGAACCACTTCAGATAGAAAGACACACAGACTGAAAGTAAAGGAGTGGATAAAGATATTTCAAGAAAATGGAAACAAACAAAAAGCTGAGGTAGCGATACTTACATCATACAAAACATACTTAAAACAAAAGCTATAATAAGAGACAAAAGAAGGACATTTCATAGTAATAAACATAGGAATCCAACAAGAAAATATAACCCTTTAAAACATTTATACACACAATATAGGAACACTTAAATATATATAGCTAATACTGATAGACATAAAGAGAAAAGATCAACAGTAATACAATTACAGATGGAGACTTTAACACTCCATTGACAACAATGAATAGATCTTCCAGACAGAAAATCAACAAGGAACAGCAGCTTTAAATGACACACTAAACCATCTTTGATTTAATTGATATTTTTAGAGCTTTTTACCTTGAACAGCAGAATATACATTTTTTTTTTCTCAGTGTACAAGGAACATTTGCTAACATAGAACACATGTTAGGCCTCAGAACATGTCTTAATAAACTTAGAAAGATTGAAATTATATCAAGCATCTTTTCTATCCAAAATGATATAAAACTAGAAATCAATTATAAGAAAAAAAAAACACGCAAACACATGGAGACTAAAAATAATGCTACTACTAAACAATGTATGGGTAAACAATGAGATTAAGGAAGAAATCAACTGACATTGAGTATCTTTTCATCTGTCAGTTGGCTGTTTGTATGTCTTCTTTGGAGAAATATCTGTTCAGGTCCTCTGCCCGTAACCTAATATTAACCCTAATTCGAACCTCAAACCCTAAAGCTAACTGTAACCCTAACCTTAATCTTAAACTCAACCCTAACAGTAATACTAATGCTTATACTAAGCCTAACTCTATAACTAAACTCAACCATATCCCAAATTCTAACATCACTGTAAACTCTAATTCAAGTTGTAAATCTAAACCTAACCCTAATCCTAAAGTCAACCCTAAATTTAACTTCAGATCTAACCATAAACCTATCCCTAACTTGAATCTTAACCTCAACCCAAACTGTCACCTTAATCATAATTATGCTCCTCATTCCCCTTAATCCTAAACTTAACCCTAACACTAAACCTAAATCTTACCTAACTGTAACCTTAACTTCAACCTAACCTAATTTAGGAATTAGGTTTATTCCTAAACCTAATCTTAAACTCTAGCTTAACCCTAACCCTTTGGAAATGTAAACTCAACTCAAACCCTAACCCAAACTCTAGCCTCACACTAACCCTAACCCTAACGTTAATCCTAAATTTAACCCTAATCCTAGCACTAACACTCATGTTAAAAGAATTATAGCTAAACTCAACTTTAACCATAATGCTAAACCTAATCCTAACCTCAAAGCTAACCCTAACCCTAACACTAACTAAACTCACCCCTGACCCTGACCTCAACCGTAATTTTAAGCATGACCCAAATTCTAATCTTAATTTAAACTTTAAACCTAATCCTCACCATAAACTCAACCCTAATTCTAAACTCAATCCTAAATTTAACACTAACCCTTACCTTAAGCCTAACTCTACGCCTAAACTCAACATGCCCTAAACTTAACCCTAATTATAATTGCAACCCTAACCCTAACATAATCCAAACATTAACACTAACCTCAACCCTTACGCTAATACTAACCCTAATCATATTCCCAACCCTAATCCAAACGTAGAAAAAAAGAAGGAAGGAAGGAAGGAAGAAAGGGAGGGAGGGAGGAAGAAGGAAAAGGAATCTGGAGCCAAACTATTGATTTAGACCTCTTTCTAGGTATGTGATTTTGTTTAATTTTTTTAACCTATTTGTTTCTTAGCTTTCTCGTCAGTAAAATTGGGATCATAATAATAATGTTTGACAGAAGGTTATAAGAATTAAAAGAGTAATATTTGTAAAATATATCAAATGATGTCTGGAACAAAGTAAGAGCTGTGTAAGTATTTGCTAAATGATTAGAAGTGCTCTCTCTGTCCTGTTTCCTGACACACTTGATTGACTATTAAGGCTCTAACCACATTTTCTTCCCTTATATATTACTTATTTGCATATCTTTTTACTAATAGTAAATTTCAAGCTTCTTGAAAAGAGAGACTATTTCTTCCACTACCTCAGGATACTGTTCAGTAAGACTCATGCATAAGTGAATCAATGACTTTCTAGAAGCAAGCTGAGTGACTTCCTCCCATTTCCTTCCACCTGAGAGAACAATGCTGATGATTGTAACTCCATTACACTATCTGTCACAATAAGATGGCAGCACTGATGGAAATTGTTACCTTCTGATATGATCTTTTGGTATCTTCTCTCTTATTATGGGCAGAATATAAACATGAATTATTGGGAACAAAATTTTAAAACAAGTACATTAAATATTTTCTTTTGGGAAGTTGAAAGAAGTTTATATGCAAATTATTTCACCATGAGCAAGGAATTGTAAAGGAAAAAAGACATTAAATAAATACTTCAATTCATTTTTAAAATGCCAGTATTACAAACTAAATACAAGTTTCTTTTTTATCAACCCAAACTTGGAAATGGTGAGTCATATTTTTAAAAGTTATTCTCTCATAACAATGACATTTGTTTCCACTCACAGCTCTCTATCCTTGCCCTCCCATCTCCTACCCCTGGTCTTCTTCCAACCAGAAGCAGTTGCATTTAGGGTAGTGGTAAAGAGTAAACAGAAGGGCAATGGAGGGAATAATAGTGTCAGTCTCGTTTTAATGAAGAGTCTATAGAAATGCTGAACAGAAGTTTTAATAGCATCCCTGGTAATAACCACCCCTGTTCCCCATTTATTTTGAATCAGATTTAATTTGAATTAAATAGAAATAAAAACTCTTTAGTATTTCACCCTAATGACTCTAATTTTCTTTCAAGCTGTTACTTACAGACACATTATGCTGTACCTTCAAAAGAACATTCTTATCCTTTTTTTTTTTTTACTGAGTCTCAAGGCTAATATCTTTATTTTTAAAAACTAACTTATTTTTGAAGGATAAACTTTAATATTGTGAATTATTATGACACATAAGCCTTCTGGATTTTCCACACTAGATGTCTTCCTTTCGTTAACATATTTCTAGCCAGCCCAGTGATGCCACCCAGTCAGTCTTTTTCAGGGCTGTAACACGCCTGTCAGCAGCTCTGTGTGGAGCATTTAACTCACTACATAGCTGTAACCCTAATTGCCAGAGCCAAAATATCTCCAATATAACTTTAAGTAGCTCAGCTCTGGTGCCAGATGGCTTGCAAATTGGTCCCTTTTCACAGATACAGATGTCACTGTGCCCAGAGTTTGTTAGAGTGTCTAAATCTACTCCTGCTGGGAACATAATTTAGTAGAAAAACTCCTTGGCCTACCTGCCAATGATATATAGAATATAGACTAATTCCCATATGACAGCTTTAAAATATGTACCCTTCTATTAATCAGAATAATAAAGAACCAGCATTCAAAATTGGGGATAAACATATTTTTGAAGCTGGATGAAAAGAGAATTTTGCTTTAAAAAATAGAATGATGTCTAAAAAGAAATTTCACTGAATAAAATCTAATTTGTCATCTCCTTCTTTCCTCATTGTAAATGCTGCTGAGGATAATAACGAACTGTTCATAACAAATAGAGTAGGGGAACCTGTGTGCATCCATGTGTCATTTCTTTGATATGTAAAGGAAGGCAGAAATGAATAGAAGGACTATCAGTGTTAATAACAGTTACCTGAACTAGATAAAGTTTTTAGAATGAATAGCTGAATCCAAACCCTATATCCTAAGTTTTTTCTTTGTTATTATACCTACAGTTATATCCATTTTTATTTGTTCTACTTCTACCCTATGGAGTAGTGGAATAGGATGATTTTTTTTGTTTTTATGCACTTTTAGATCATTCTATGTCCTGGTTACTTAATTGGTTTAAATATTAGAAAGAAACTTTAGCCTAAGACAAAGACAAATTTGATTTAAAATAAAATTATTTATATTCCATAGACCAATTAAAAGATTTTAAAATTGTTTGTGATTTAAAATTGCCATGTCACTCTCATCTTTTTTAGAAAATGTATAATATCTGAGAGTATTTTTTATACTCAAGCATAATTTTAGGAATGAAATGTAAGATTACATAGAAGCCTAATAGGTACTTTTTAAAATTTTTTTTTATTGCTATAAATGTTCTGGACTTCAGTTTTTAGTATGGACAAAAATATAGAGTTTTTGCTTTTGCCATAGTTAAGTTTGATAGATTACCAAATTATTGATATACTACCACCAAAATGTTTTTAGAATCATCCTAGAGAAAACCGGGTAACTATATTCTATGCCTAAGCCAACAGATTGGTTTGCAGACATCTCTTCGTAGAAAGAATGAGCCAGTTTGAATTTGAGATAGAATATTTGGTGTGTAGAAATGAATGAGAAATGATTGTTCTGTATAAACTCTAAATGTAAAGTTATTATTATAAAAAGTCTAAGAAGTTACTAGAACATTATATTTAAAAATGTTATAAATAGTATTTGTTTAAAATTTTAAACTACTATACTGCATCAGTGACACAAATGATCTACAGTGAACAAAGTGCAATTTTTTGAACAACAAAACTTATCTAATAACCCACAGTTAAGCAAGAGGTTAAATGGTTAAAATGTATCCCCACATTAGAACGAGAATATACTCATTCTACTGATGAATGAGGTAGAAAAACAAATTTACAACTAGTTACATCAGATTTAAGGCAAATTGGGTTTCATAGAAAGGCTGTGGGAACTCTCACAACCTTAATTTACTTATCTGTAAACTTTAGAGAATAGTTACCTGGAGGAGCTGATAGACAGCAGTATAGTGTTTGACTAATGGTAGGTACTCAATGATTTTTTAGCTATGATTATCTTGTCCACTTGACTTTAATATACCTTCCTATTTGAAATGTCATATTTTTTAATGTTCTTATAAAATCTTCTCTGACTATTTCTTCAATGTTATGCTTGCTGTTGTTATTTGCTTTCTCTGCCTCGTTGCTACACATATTTGCTAAGTGTGGCTTCTCTATGATACTAGGTGAATGTCTAGTTACTGCCTTTATTACTAGAACTTGGGCAGCTCTGGCTACAAATACTTGTACATTTATATTATACCTTCACTTTCTATGTCTTATTACATTTATTTCTCATTTTAGTGCCCTATATTTCAGTATATTAAAGTTTTAATGCATGGTCGGTCTCTTTGTTGCTCCCTGGTGAAAATTGATTTTTGCTAAGTCCAGCCTCCAATTACCATTAAGTTACCTAATAACTATGATTTATACTCATAAATATAAAAGAGACAGTTGTTTCTAACCTAAAGCGCAAATTGATCTTGTTATCAACAGTTACATAATAGAGACTTATTGTTCTTGAAATTGTGTAATATCTTGCAAAGGGCCATCATTGGTATAACACAAGTGGAAGACATGGTGCTTGCTTTTAAGAAGTTGGGATAACTAGTTCAATTCTTTTGCCCTGCCATCTCCTATCAGAGTTACAGTGTTACTTACTTTTAAACACTATTGCCATTACCATCTGAGGTTTATATTTTTGAAAAAAATATGAGAAAAGCAATTAAGAAAAAACAAGAACCATTTAATTGTTTAAAAAAGGAATTAGTAAATATACTGTATTTATTATTGAAACAGAACTGATCCTATACAAAGTTGTCATAGATCTCATTTGTCATTTGATTTTAATGCAATGATTTATAGTAAATGTTAATGTATGTAGGAATCTCAATCCACTTTCTCTCACCCATCTTCTGCCATTTGAAGAAAACTGACACTATCATGTTCGGTCAGAAAACTGAGAAAAGCAAGTCTCTGTTGTTTTTATACATCAGTTTATAATCATATAGAAGAATATCCTTATTCTTTGTGTCCCTTTCCACCTTCTGTGTAATTGCTATTGTGTTAAAAATTGAAGCTTATTGGAGGTTACTGTGATAAATCAGTAGTGGTTGTGTTTTTCTGTATCTTAAAATCATGTAATTATGATTCAAATTCTCTCCAGCTCATATATAGTAAAGATAGGTCCTTTACATCTATACTGGCATTGAAACAAAGTTTATGACCCTGTAATATACGTTGGCAATAATTTTAACCAGTTAATGTAGAGCTTGTAGAAAAAATCTATTATTGCTGGGAAACAAGACTTGCACTTGAATGTTTTTTTCTATCACCCTACAACAATAAATGCAAAGCATTTGAAAGGAATGATTATTTTTAGTTTGACTATTTCGGTATTATTGTTGTATTTAGTTTTGGGGAAACACTTAGAACAAGGGGCCTTTACAAAGTATAATGAGAGTTAAGTTTTTCACAGCATGTTCTTTTTATCTTAGAATCTTGTTTTAGATTTTCTCTCAGGGAGAGAATGATACTACATAAACAAAAATTTACCAAAATTTTAAGACTGTGTGCTTATGGGAGAACTTTTTCTCCCATAAGCGATGGTAAAAGATTAAGGAAAAAATCATAATCAAATAAATTAAAACAAGAATAAAATCTTGCAATGAAGTTTATTACTAAGGAATAAAATTTACTTAACTTCAGGCAAATGAGTTTCAAATGAATAAGTAGGCAAATATATGCTTTGAATTCAGTAAAGATGAAACTTAAAAACAAAACAGGCAGGATCCATAATATCAATATATAGGAGTCAAACCACCTTCATCATTAAGGCCAAAATTCAACCATAATTGTACAGGCATCTGATGTACCAGGCCTCTCTCCAAAAATTTATTAGTGAATGCCATCAAATTGAAATGTGGCCATTATTGCTTACTCGATGTGCTTATTTCATTAGTGATTTATGTAATTTTTCTTTTAAAAATGTTATTCAATTCAAAGTGGTGTTTCAGCTACTAAAACCTATCAAGACAATATTTTAAACATTTGACACTATAATATTTGGTTTCAAAAATTAAAAACAAAACATCTATTTTTGGTGCTTTAATAGAAATTGATTAGCATGTCTATTGTTACCTATTTTGTTGTTATACTTTTAGTGCTAAATGATGTTTGAAATTTCAAGATTGATATCTTCTGGAATAGATTTCCCCTCAAACAATGAACATGATTTTTGAGAATTACCAGAATAAAAGAAAAATGCCATGACCCAGAAATGTGTTCATGAAGGCAAGAATTGCTTTCTCTTTTCTGAGAGTTAGGTACTTTATGGCATGCCATGGCCTTCAGAAGACTTTTGTTTGTTTTAAAGTTTTACAGAAACTTTAGAGTATAGGAGAGATGGTATCAAGGAAAATATATCTACTTTGACTTTGGGCCTGAAGTCATATCTAGAATTTGGTTTTATCTTTCTTTTGTTATGGTAATGTTTTTACTATGATAACTATCTCCTCTTAGTGAGAAGTATGTCTACATTTGGAATGAATTAATATAGGAATGCTCCAATAACTATCATCTAAGAAGACTTCAAAGAGTGAAGGTCTGAAATCAGCTGTCTGTAACTTTCCCTGAGAATTTCCATAAGTACTTGGATAAGAAAATGTGGTTTAAGTAGAAAAAAAGGAAAGTTTTGCTGTAGGCTTCCATGATGCAACCATGATGCCCAATGAAGAATCAGAACCAGCACCAGCCACCACTGTAGCCCTCATTGCCAAAACAGGAGGAGACTGGAGATAGAAAGATGCAAGTCCCATTGCTCTTCACAGGATCAAGGAGACCAATGATTCCACCAGGGCTGAGTCTCCTGCCTTCTCCCTGGAGTAGATGCCCAATCTGGGGAGGCTTGAGTCCAAGGTCTGGTCTATATGGTCCTGGTGGGTGGTGGGGAAGGATCAGTGCTCAATTGCACAGAAACCCTCAAAGGATCAAAAACTGCTCTCATATCAAGAATACCTGCCCACTCAAAGATGGGCCTGAGGTTATGGAAGACAAATCTGACTGCCCCATCTGCCAGTCCTTTGCCAAAAAAGGGCATTGTTGATATAAGGACTGTGTGCCTTTTACCATCCAGGTGTCAGTGGAGCTCCTCTGCAATATTGTGCCTTCCCATCTGGATTAGAAAGAGCCCTCTATGACCTTAAGGTCATATGTGTCCCTGTGGCTCTAGGGTGGCTACTGTGAGGATTTTCCACCCACTACATAAATCAGCGATGTCGACCTTCTTCAGCCACTGCCCCCACTTGGGGTCCACAGTTGTGTTTTCAGCATCATTGCACTGTTTATACTCTTCTCATCACCTTCAGGATCTCATTCTTACTTTCATCACTGCTTCCTGGATCCTCTTCCCCTTCATCGAATGACTGATAAACAGGAAACCTCTTCAGTGTTGTTCCTGTGCATCTGTCCACCAAGCCTACATTATTTCTGTCACTCCATGAGAGGCAATACTGTTCCCTGGAACAGTGGACTATCATTCTCTTTTTCTAGCTGCTTGTTTTAATTTATATTTATGTGACAACACCTTTTCTCCAGTGTTGTCAGCAGCACTGTGAAACTCAGAAGGTTGTCTGACCTAAAGTCAAGTTTGGATGAGTGATACAAGTTGCTCCCTGAAGGGCCACTCTTCCTCCTTTTCTCTTTCATAGCTTCTTCATCAGTAGCATGATCCCCACTAGGGGATCTCTCTGGCTCCCCCCAGCCCATTTCAGTTAGATTCTGTTAATGCGTAGTCACCAGCGCTTTTTTTTTTAATTCTCTGACCCTCAACCTGGCCTACTTTTCAGTGGAACCTGGACAGCACTGCAGCCTCTTCCCTACATCTCTGATACCTGGTGTTTTCTGTAAAAACACCAGTGCAAAGGTTTAGTTTTGAACTGGCCATGAGGAAATGAGTCAGGAGTTGTATGGGCAAGAGAGAGGAATGAGAGAGCCACTAGAGAACTTAGAGTGAATTTTTCCCTTTTTAACAATTTTTTAATAATAACAATAAATGTGGAGGAAAAGAAAAAAAAGGAAAGGAAAGAGGAACATAGGACAGAATGAAGAAAGAAAGGAGAAAAAACAAAAGATAACCAAAAATTGTACTTTCTGTAGTAAGGCATAAGCAGGAAGTTTTATTTTTAAGTCCTGAAAAAATATGGCATGTCTATTTTACAATATTAAGAATGTCTAAATCAGAATCAGATAGCAATAAACTCTGCATTTGAGGGAACCTAAATATCTAAAGGCCAAAAATATATATTCTATGTCTGTATCCAATTAGACTAAATATATTTGAAATTTTAACAAGCAATAATAATTACCCTGTTGTACATCTACAATGTGCTTGAAAAACTCCAAATGTTTACATGTTCTATATGTGAGATTAGAATTATTATCACAATCATTTTACAAAAAAGGAAATCAAGCATAGTAAAATTAGAAAACGTCCCAAAGTTCTCACTGACAAGACTTTTTGAGGACCATTAGAAACTGGTTTCAAATTGAGTTATCTAACTTCAGACCTTTTCCTCTTTACTGCTATGATATTATTCTGGAAATAATGTTCCTTTTAGTTTCACAGACCTCATCTGGCAGCGCCAACTGAAAAATCTCATTATAACAGATATACCCATGAAAACTCTACATCTCTACTCTCCAGTGACCAAACGACTCAAAATTTGATAACATTCAAGTGCAATTACTTTTTTTCCTAAATGATACTTATTTTCATAGTTAACTTGTTGAAAACCATGTTACAGATCAAAGTCTCCAAGTATATTTGAATATAATGTCACACAAGATATTTAATTCTTCCTAAATAATTATAGCATATATTTGACTATCATCTATTTGTTTCTCATAGAATATCCTGAATAGTAAATAAAAAAATAATTACTAAATGAATAGATTTGAAAATTTTCCATATGTGAAAGCTGAATTCTAGTTTTATACAGTTTGAGCTACCCTCAAAATATACTAATAATACTAACCTGAGAGAATATTTTCTCATGATTATTTCATTCTGTTTTTCTTCTTTAACAATAGAGACAAGGTAGATATCAAAGATAAGGTGGTAGTAAACCTAAGAGTCATCAGAATACACTAGACACTTATCTACAAAATTTACATGTTCCTCCAAACATAGAATCAAAGACCCTTCAGTCTGATTTAGGTCTACCATTTATTTTCAATATATTAGTTTCTCTCCTCTGAGACATCTTGACTCCTTACAGTCAGAATCCAAGGTTTGTTTGGTTTCTGTTTATTTATCTTCTGTTAGGGAAGTAGCAAGAAGATGAACAGTTTATGAATACTTAAGCAAATTTAAATATTAAACTGAATTTAACTCTTTGAAATTCTAAGTGTACACTCACAAACAGATTTTTTTTTGTTATAATGGTGATGAAAAAAGTTGATTAGTTTATAATTTATAAACATTTTATTGATTCTATTCCCTTTCATACACCAAAATTAGTAAAATTGTGGGTATCAGAAGGGCTTCCGTGGGGACAGACTTAAGGTTGGGAATCTGGAATTGATTCCCTGATTTAGTTAGATTTAAAGGTATTAATGATCCCATTGCCAGCGGCAATTAGGACACAATGAAGGCCAATCTTTAAAAAAAACAAAAATATATGTGAGATACCAAGAGCTCTTTGGGGTTCAAATTTTAAGGAGGTAGGAATGCTGGACTGGACTTTTGGTATGTCACCTGTTTTCTTACCCCCTAAGAGGATCCAGAGAACAACCCTTTCAGCACAGCTTTGATAGATTTATTATGAATATTTTCCCTCTAGGGTTGAAATAACAAATTACCACATGTTTGGTGGTTTAAAACAAGAGACACTTACTCTTTCACAGTTATAGAGGCTAGAAATCTAAAATCAAGCTGTTGACATACTCCCTTTGAAAGCACCAGGGAAGAATCCTTCCTTGCCTCTTCTGTCTTCTCATGGTTACCTTGTGGCTCCTTGAGGTGTGCATGTACTTCCTCCAAGACCTGCAAGTAATGAACTTCTCCATTTCAATTCTTTTCATGGTCTATTGTGGACCAATAACTCACCATCCAGAATTCTGTCCTCCACTTAAATAATTGTTAATGTAACAAGATCATAAAAGCTTGTTAGGAAGATTTTCATACCTATAAATGTTTTCCTCTTCTTTTCTTCCCTTGCATCATGCAGCATAGAATATGTAATAAATATTCAATGGAATGAATTCTAGAACTATTATATCATGAAAATAAGTGTTTATATTATATAGAATCAAAATGTGTCATATCTTCAATATATATTATGCAAAGGATTAGAATAAAATCTTTTTCATATTTTATTGCACCAATATGTTATATTAGTAGATCAAATTATGTCCACTAAAACAAGCACTGAGGGTCAAATTCAGTCACCTGCCTGTGTTTTGTGAATAGTTTGTCGGAATACATCCACACCCATTCCTTTATATATTGCTAGAGATGCTTTCATATTATAGTGGCAAAATTGCATAGCTATAACAGAAACTATATGGCCCACAAATGTGAAAACATCTATTATCTGGCTCTTTTCAGAAAAAATCATACTCCTGCATTAAAATGTAATTAGATATAATAAAATATCTCATTATACATGGTCTGCATATAACATACACGCTAGAATTTCACCATTATTAAAATCAAAACATGTCTCCATTGCATTTTTTTTCATTTTCAAGGGACTGTAAATTCACCTTTGAAATTGATTTGTTGTTGTCCCACAATCTTCAACTAATTGCTATAGTTTAGACAGTAGTTGTAGATAAATGTTTGTTGAATACTAATTCAGTTTGTTAATTTAATCAGAAATTTGTTAGCTGTACTATATGGTTGAAATGTTAGTATTAATTATATACTGATGTGTAATTATAGGTTTGCAACTGCACCATTAGCACTAGCATACACATATTAATTGCAAAGATTCTTGTTGAATCTGTTGACAAAAATGTAATGGTAGAAGCTGTTAAGTCAAGATGAGTCTTGTTGATGCTAGTGAAATTAAAATCAGACATACTAGCTTATTTACAGGTATTTGAGGCTGAGACCTACTGGGAAAGTTGAAGAAAGCTCATTTTAGACACCTGAAATCTTTCCTTGAAACAGAAATAAAGCAATCACATAGAGCAAGCTATCCAAGGGACAAAACTGTGAAGAATTCAGGTGAGCTACTACAAATGAGAGAAATTTCAATGGAAAAACTGGTGAAATGAAATGAAAAGTCAAGAGTCATATGGTTTTACTCATATTTGGGATATAAAACTGAAAGGAACAAACAAACAAGCCAAAACAAAACTAACAGATACGGACAACAGTATGGTATTTACCAGAGAAAAAATAGGTTGTGGTGAGGTAGAAGAAGGTAAAGAGGGTCAAATATACAGTGATGGAAGAAAATATTACTTTGAATGGTGAACATACAATGCAATATACAGATCATGTATTATAGAATTGTACACTTGAAACATAATTTTATTAACAAATGTCACCCTAATAAATTTAATAGAATAACAAAAGCTTTACATAATAGGAAAAATAGAGGCAAGATGTGTTAATCCTGATTGTGCCAGCCTAGAACAAACAGGCTGAAAACATTAGAATGACTTTTATCTATTTTTAAATTTGTTTTTAATACAAACTCATTGATTCTAAATTTTTAAAAGTGAGATTTTAGATTTGTATTTTAAGAGATAGTAGTCACCACAAGAACACTACTAGAAACAATAAGCAAATAAATTAAAGTCTCTGGATACAAAATCAACATTCAAAAATCCATAGTGTTTCTATACTCTAATAATGAAGTGTCAGAAAAAGAAATGAAAAAAAATTATTTTACAAATTCAACAAAAAGAATAAAATACCTAGGAATAAATTTAATGAAACAAGTGAAGGACCTATGCAATAAAAACTATAAGACCCTATTAAAAGAAATCAAAGAAGATACAAAGAAATGGAAAGATATTCCTTATTCTTGGATTGGAATAATCAACATAGTTAAAATGACCATATTACCTAAAGCACTATATAGATATAATGCAATCTCCATCAAAATCTCATCAGCATTTTTTAAAGAAATAGATTTTTTAAAAAGCCATCAGATTTGTATGAAAGCACAAAAGACTCCAAATTGCCAAAGACATCCTGAGAAAAAAGAATGAGGCTGGAGGCATCACTCTGCCCAACCTGAAATTATACTACAAAGCGACAATAATCATAACAGCATGCTATGGGCAGCAAAACAGACACATGGACCAGTGGAATAGAATTGAGAGTCCAGAAGTAAACTCATATTTATGCGGGCAAATAATTTTCAACAAAAAAAGCCAAAAACATACAGTGGAGAAAGGAAAGCCTCTTCAATAAAAGGTGCTGGGGAAATTGGAAAGCCACCTGCAAAAGAATGAAATTAGACTACTGTCTATCACCACACACCAAAATTAACTCAAAATAGATAAGGACCTAAATATAAGACCTGAAACAATAAAAGGCATAGAAGAAAACATAGAAACTAAACTCAAGGACTTTGGACTTAAATAGGATTTTATAAATTTGACCTCAAAGGCAAGGGAAGTAAAAGCAAAAATAAATAAATGGGATTACATCAAACTAAAAAAAACTTCTGCTCAGCAAAAGAAATCATCAACAAGATAAAGAGAGAGCCATCTGAATGGGAAAATATTTCAAGCAACATCCCCATTAAGGGCCTAATATCCAAAATATACAGAGAACTCATACAACTTAACAACAAAAAAAAATGATCTAATCAAAAAATTGGCAGAGGACTTGAACAGACACTTCTCTCCAGAGGACATACAAAGGGCCAACAAATATATGAAAAGATGCTCAACATCACTAGCTATCAGAGAAATGTAAATCAAAACCACAGCGAGATACCATCTCAAACCTGTTAGAATAGCTATAATCAACAGGCGAAGTAATAACAAATGTTGGAGAGGATACGGAGAAATAGGAACCCTCATACACTGCTAGTGGGACTGCAAATTAGTACATCCACTTTGGAAAACAGTATGGAAGTTTCTCAAAAAACTAAGAATTGATCTGCCATAAGATCCAGCAATCCCTCTACTGGATATTTACCCCAAAGACTTGAAAACCCATATCCAAAAAGATATTTGCACACAGATATTCATAGCAGCATTGTTCACAGTGACCAGGACATGGAAGCAACCAAAGTATCCTATAATAGATGATTAGCTAAAGAAGCTGTGAAACATATATGCAATGGAATATTACTCAGCCATAAGAAGGGATGAAATACTGCCATTTGTGACAACATGGATGGTGAACATGCTAAGTGAAATAATTCAGGCAGAAAAAGTTGAAAATCACATATTTATATGTGGGATATAAATCTGAAAGCAACAAAGTAACAAGACAAACAAACAGAAACTCATGGACATGGACTACAGGCTAGTGGTTACCAGAGTACTATAGATTAGTAGTTATTAGAGGGGTAGGGGAAGAGGGGGAGGTAGACAGAATAGAGGGGATCAAATATATGATAGCTGAAGAAAACTGGACTCTGGGTGGTAATCACACAATAGAATATATACATATCAAATTATAATGTACACCTGAAAATTTGGGGGGTGGGGAGGGAAATGTGGGAGTGAGGAAACATCATTGTGGTGACTTTTTTGATATTTATTAGAAACAATATATCCTTTCTGAGATATTTACAGTATTATTAAAATGAAAAAAGGTTGTGTTGTTTTGCATAATGAATGTTTTTATTGGCTATTCAAAAGGGACATGATTATCTACTTAATCATTTTTATAAATTAAATGAATGAATGAACTATAAAAAAATTGTATTAACCAATGTTTTCCCAATAAACTTAATTAAAAATTTTTAAAAAGAGAGAGACTATAGTCAGTTTGGTAATCATACAGATTTACGATTCACTGAACTAAGGTGAAATGAGTTAAAATTTGATCACAAGTATTTAAAGTTTGGTACCAAGCCTAAGTCTGACATCCTCATGTTAATTCCAATTCTGACAACTCTTCTCTCCTATTTTTCTTGGTTTGAATTACTCTCTGAGTAATCTATTTAATGCTTGGTCCATCTGTGAATCCTTGCTTTGCTTTTGTCTTTTGTCTTTTCTCCTAATAAATTTTCCAATATGTTGTCTACAGATGGCCATTTCATCCAAGAATCTCCAGAAATAAATATGGATCCCTCGCAGACTAAATTTATAGAATCTCTGACAACTGTCAAGTCTACTCCTTTCCCTCCTTTTCCTATGATCCAAAACTTGTTAATATTCTACCTTTCAAATTTCAATTGAAAAAAAATATTGATTCTTCTAATGGCACTAATGAATAGTTCTAACTGTGTCAGATATTTTGATAGAAGCATAAACAAAGTAATGAAAGAATAATTATTTTTGCCTGCCAATGGAAAGCTTCACAGAAAAAAAAAATGATATTTGACTTGATTCTTAAAAGATGTCAACAATAATAATAGCAAAAGTTTATGGAAGATCTTTTAATTAGAGTGTTAGAAAGACCAATATGAAATATGTATAAAAATCATGAAAGTTCTTGGCACATTTATTTACAAGTCAACAAATAAGACAAAATGGTAGAAGTAAAAGAGGAAAGAGTAAACTGGAACCACATTAAAAGCCATGCAAATAAATTTGAAAGTTTTCAAAGCGCAGAAGATAGCCACTAACATATTTGTTTTGGGAAATGACATTATCATATTTTCATTTTAGAAGATGACGAGAAAAATAAAAGATGTTTTTTAATATATTTGTACTTCAGTTCTCATCTATTTATTCTGGCTTGTTCTGTTTTTGTTTGCTTGCTTTTTCTTTTCCTAATTATTGAGCCCTTTGCCTTCACTTAACATAAGTAAAGGTTTTAAGCTCTTTTAATTTACTGATCTCACACTGGTATTCCAAAATTTCCTTATTGATTTCTAGATTTTGTATTATGCTCAGAAATAGAATTTTGAGAGCTATGTATCTGAAATTTCATATCATAATTATTCTCATATTCATCTGTCTATTCATTTTCTGTTGCTGGTTCCTTTCTGATCTTACATACCTTGAGTTGAGATAACTCAATGAGGGGCACAAGAATAATCTCGAAGGGGATGAAAGACTATGGCATATGGGGTAATTTGGCTGTTGCAGAGCTGAAGTGGTGGTCGTTGAAGTGTTTACATACAATTTACTACATTCTTTCCTCAACTAAAGTGGCTCTCTTTCAGAGTGAACAGGATGTTGTCATGACTCATATTGTTCCTAATATCACAAACCTCTGATTTTGAATGACCCCCTTTCTGCTGATTCTGATCAGCAGCAGAACGTCCTCCCCTCACCCCATTTCTTTGTAGATTCACTGAGTATGGATGACAGTGGGAAGTTTCTCACTCTTCTACAATCTGCCCAAGCCTTGTCACTTCATCAGCTCCAGCATCTTTAGGCTTTTTTAGACCTTGTCACTTACTCCTAAAAAATTCTGAAAACTGGTAAGAATTCTGGAGAAGAATGTATGAAAACATGGCAATTTCTCCAATTTAATTAAAATTCCAGTGTATTTGCCAAATGCTCTTATGTTCTATGATTTGTGGATAAAGCCATTTGTAAATTTTGATGATCAAATTATTTTCCTTTTTGTTGTGTTCTTTTTTGGTTCCTGTTATAGGTCTCAGGAAACAAAATGAAAAGTGAAAATGATTTTGCTCTATAACTTTTTAGTAGAGACTCTAAACTAGATTTATCATGGCTCATTTTTTATAAGCCATTCTTCATATACTAGAATAGATATTATAATATTCAAAGTACTGAAACTAATTAAAATTAAAACTTGCACTGGGGGATACTTCCTGTGATGCTGTGAAAATATTTTTCAGTATATGTAAAAGCATTATTTTTATGGGAAATTTAATTATACTGTAAAATATATCTAAGTCAAGCTTTCTGTTAAACAAACTGTGCTAAAAATACACAAAGTATTCTCAGGGGGTAATATATATTTCATGTAAGTTTTGAACCTATGAATTGTAGAATGTACAATAGGGACTGAAACTTGAGAAATGTGTAATTACATATTTTCTAAGTATAAGATTACTGATTATGTCTATGGTCATGCCACCCTGAACAAACCCAATCCCATCTGATCTGGAAAGCTAAGCAGAGTCAGGCCTGGTTAGTACTTGGATGAGAGACCACCTAGGAAGACTAGGTTCTGTAGGAGTAAAAAATAAAAAATAAGGAATTGTAAGCTGACAAGGACCTAGCAATCTGTGAGGTCAACTAAGGATTGCCTCACCTCAAAAAATAAATAAATAATAAGATTACTGATTACTAAAGAAAGGGATTTATAAAATGTGATTTTGGTGCTAGAGATTATAGCAACTGGCTATCAGGAGAAATCTATTAACACTTTCAGGCCTTCATTTCGTATTCTCCTAAAAAATAGATAAAGTGTCTAAAATCTTAACTTTCTCTCGAGACTTTCTGACTATATAACAGTTATTTTCTTTACATTTTGTTTTTCAAATGTACCCATCTTTTAACTTTGGCATATTTTAATTCAAATCTTGAAAAATACATAATAGAGAAAAAATTCATAGAAATAAAAATAAAACAATTTCACAGTATTATACATGTAACATTGTCTGAAACTAATGTTGTTTTATAATTACCCTATTGGCAATATAACTGAAATTCAAATGAAATTGTCTTTATTATGTTTTCCTCCCCAAACTGTGAGATACTAGAAATTTCCTATTTTCAGGTTAATATTCCTGTAGAGAAAAAAATGTTTTTGCTCTGTCTCTATAGCTCTCTTTCTCTTCTTCCTTCCTTCTTTCCTTCCTTCCTTCATTCACTCCTTCCTTCCCCCCTCCCACCCTCTCTCCTACCTTCCTTCCTTCCTTCCTTCCTTCCTTCCTTCCTTCCTTCCTTCCTTCCTTCCTTCCTTCCTTCCTTCTTTCCTCTGTCTCCGTCTCTGTCTCTCTCTCTGTCTCTCTCTCTGTCCACACACACACACACTCATACACATATTTATACAGCATAGAGATAATGGAAAATATTTATAATCTAATCACCTCTAAACATGCACTGTTATGTTAAAATGCATCTCCTTCTAGTTATACTTTTCTGTGTTCGCTTACTATTACCTTGGGATCATATTTTATGTAATGTTATTATAGTATTTTTTTTTTGTATAAAATTATGTCATGGGTACTAATCCATGCTATTTAAAATTCTTCAAAAAAGACAGTATTTGTATTTGATTTCCTGGAAAGCACTGTAACTTTTAGTTGAACTTTGGTATACACACACACACACACACACACACACACACACACACACACACACATATCTACAATATAAGTATATATATTTTTATGCTGTTAAGCTAAAATATATATGTATATTTATATTTATTATATATTTGTATAATATATAAATAATAAATAACTACATATTTATATTATTTATAAATACTACATAAATATTTAATATATAAATACACATATACATATATATTCTTTAGCTTATCTTTGTCAATTTGAGTAAGGCAATTAGTTATTTGTATTTTCATATGAAATAGTAATTTTATACATAATTCTGATAGGAAGAATAAATTCAAGTTAAAATATGTCTATGGTAATGTGCCCTTCCATAGTAATACCATTTACAGTCATTAGTAAGATATGTACGTGAAGAAAAGATAGTAGCTCTTATTATATTCTGACATGCATCTTTCACTGCACTAGGTTCATTTTATAACCTCTATTTCAATACTTACAGCATCCTATGGGGCAAACACTGTTAACAGTTTTGAAATGAGGATGGTGAGTCTTCAGATATTTAGTAACTTTCTGAAATACTACAATTTTTATGTACAGAACTACAAATTAAACTGACTTCAAAACTCCAGTTATATTTTTTAAACCAAGTCTACATCTGATTTTTAATAATTCTTGAGCAACGGGACAGCTCAAGTGACTCATGATCATTCTTAGAGGTTTCTCTTCAACAGAGCATTTTTGGGATCTTTGGGATATAGTGTGACCTCCAGCTTCTACAGGAACTCTCCGTAGTATTTCCTCTTTCCTGCCCCATTGACACCTTGCCATTTCGACATCTTTTCTATCCAAGGGGCAGTAATCGTTGATGCCTCCTCTTCCTTTTCTCTGCCTTATGCACTCTTTATCCTATTGGCTTCTCTAATAAGTAGATTATGGAAATACAATAGTTTGTAAAATAAATCAGATATTGAGAGTATTACACTCTTTAAATAGGATCTATTTTACTTTTTTTTATAAGTAGAATACAATTTTGTTTTTTCTAAGATTAACATACTAATATGTGTAAAGAACAGTAGTTAGTAACCTTTCTAAAGATGGTGGTATGGCAGTATTTAATAAAAATTAATAACAATATTGCCTTAATTAATAAAAAGTTTTTATTTAAAGTAAAATCAGAACTTGACATGATTTCAGAGCACTAAGGACTACTAAAATATCATTTATTTCCAAATAACAAAGTTCCATGATCTCAAATCTTTGAAATTAGGCCAATGTGAACTCAAAGGCTTAGTCAACCTGTGTAAACTTGTAAATTAATTTAAGGTTCCTGTTTCCTCAAATGTACAGACTGATGCATAAGGGTTTGCAAGGATTAAAGAAAGTGTTGTTTATAAAATAAGCATAGGTTTTCGATTTTATTTATTTAGTAGGAATGCAACAAAAATTTCTTCCTTCTTCATTATATTTTCTTAGTTCTTTTCTAGTCTTTGTGAAGAAAGTCTGCTCACTGGATGACACCTCTAAAGTTATGCAGTATGTGCATTTAGCTGTACCTTAATTGCTCTGCCTCACCTCACCATTCACCACAGACCCTCTCAACTGCACCACTTTTATTACTTAAATTCTTTCTTTCAAAATTACATAGGACAGAAGAGACCCTGAGCAAATGGTGCCTAGGAAAACAAATAATGGATTTGGGTCATAACTTATAACTATTTATCTTGATCCTTTATCTCTTCCCCAGGTATTACCTACATTTTAATAATGACTTCCTCTCAACTTCTAAAAAAAATTATTGACTGATTTGTGCCTTATGCCCCATAAAGCTAAAATCAGGAGACATTTCACTCTAAGAAATGTTTCACTATAAAAGCAATCACTAATTAAGTTAACACATTTGGGTGACGCTGTCTCTCGGACCCTGATCTGATCTATTACTAACTGGCATCTTGGGATCCAATAGTCCATGTAGTGGTCTTGTGCTTGGTCTGTGTCTCTATGCTTCATTTAACCAGATTCATGCTGTGGAAAAGAAAATCTGATTATAGTAATTTAACACTTAAATCTTTTGATAGCTTTTTGGTAAAACTTCAGCATCTAAAAACATCCCTGGCAACTTTCTCTAAGATAACTCTCTGTCACTCTTTCCCTGTCTCTCTATATACATGTTTATATATAGGTATATATGTGTGTGAATATATACTGATACATGGATACACACATACACACATAGTATATAGTTTCTGGCACATAGTATGTGCCATGTATGGGTTAACTGGCAAATAAATCAAAAACATAGGTAATTCCCAGGGTTTGTTAGGGTCTGAAACAGTGGGCATTCTTATATATTTTTGTGGGAATGTGAATTCATACAAAATTTTTAAAGAAAAATTTGGCAAAATTTAAAACACATAAGTAGCAACTATAGCAATTATAGATGTATGTGTGCAAATGCTTTCTATATGATCAATTTTAATAGCAAAATATACAAGCAAACTAAATACCCATTATAAAGAGACAGGCTACATAAATTACATATTTTTATAATGTGATATTATGTAGATTTTAATGAAACTGAAATAGTTTTGTATTTGCTACTTTGTAAAAATATTTAGTGTATTTTAAGTGGAAAAATACAAAATTATGCATATAATTTATTCCATTTGTCAGTAAAATAAAAATACATATGTGCAGGTATGTGTATGTATCCATTAACTAAAATTTTCTGAAAGAGAAATAAACTGTGGTTGACAGTAACCTCTAAGTGCAAATAGAATCAATCTACTTTTCCATACCCTTGTGAAAATTTATGCATATAAAATATATTTTAAAATCATGTTAAATTTTAATAATTAAAAAGTTTCAATTGTTAACATGATACACATTAATTTTAAAAAGAGTTTAAGAGCCTCTTAGGTGAATACAAGTTAAATTTCCAATTTGTTTTGTATCTTTAAACATATATTTAATATGTTAATATTATAGAATCAAGACAGTATTCAAATGCAATTGTATCTAGTTGCTCTAAAAAGTTAGTTTTATTGTATTTCATAAAATAGATTATAAGGTTAAATATTTACCTTATAAATACCTTGTCTATTGCTACTCAATTTTTTTTTCTAATAGGACTCTGCCTCAATGCAAGAACATGTGAGTTTGAGTAGCATTAAACTAGCAATAAAGCCTTCAATAAAACATTATTTTTTAAAGTAAGTATAACTTAAATTACTAAAGCTATAGCTACAGCAACATACCTGCAATGCCTTTTTTTGAATTACCATGTGAAATACTCTAGCAAGATATCCTGCTGGTCTTTTAGTAGAATTCCCTTCTGAGTAGTGATGATATTTTTATTCCTGGAGCAACATAGAAAAGAAATAGAGAGCAATGGATCAAATAATCTCAGGAAATTTTAGCACTCATGTTCTTTCACTAAATAGTATAGAAACCAAAGATGTAAACAATGTCAGCGAGGCACCAATAATTGTCACTTTGAACAAGCCCTATTTCTAACATTTTTAAAATTATTATCATGTTTTCAGGATGTAGGATAATCACATGATCAACAATAAAAAAAATATTTTGAGTGCAGATGTGTGCCAAGAAATGAATCAGGTTCTATGAATATAATAGGTAACAACATATATAGTCTTCGCTATAATGAATGCTAAAGTCTGGAGTCTAGACAGGCATTAAATAAAAATTACAAAAGCATTATTATCTTGAACAGTGGCAGAGAACTATAGGGTCTTCTGGGGACCTAACCTATTTTAGAGAGTCTAGAAGTCTTCCAGATAGAAGTGACATTTAGATTGCTAGATGAACCATATGTGAAAGGTGTTAAATAAGTGAAAGGAACAAAATATATGAGTAATCAAGGACCGTAGCACATCAAAGGATGTGAGATAAGGCCACCCTTTCCAAAGCATAGATATCTGAGGACAAGGAAGAGAACAGAACTAGCTGGGAATGGAGTGATAGGAGAGTCATGTTTCTATTGAGTGATAGGAGAGTCATGTTTCTATTTGCCCTATCTGTGTTATCTTCAATTTTGTGGGAATTCTTTACTACTTATACTCATCTAAACATCTCAGTGCTTGTAGTTTCTGCATCTTTGTGTTAGTTTCTAGGGCTGCTATCAGAAAGTACCACAAACCAGGTAGCTTAAATATCAAGAATTTATTTTCTTCCAGTTCTTGAGGCTAGAACTCAAATATTAAGATGTTGGCAGGTTTGGCTCCTTCTGAAGGGTACAAAGGACAACTCTTCCATGATTGTCTCCTAGCCTCTGAGAGTTTGCTGGCAATCTCTGATATTCTTCGCCTTGTAGATGCATTACCCAGATCTCTGCTATCATCTTCATGTGGTGTTCTACCTGTGGGCATGCCTCTGCATCCAAATTCCCATTCCTATAAGGGCACTATTGAATTAGGACCCTCCTTAATGACTTCATTTTGACTTAATTATCTCTGTAAAGACTTTCACTCCAAATAGGCAACATTCTGAGGAACTGGAGGTTAGGACTCTAGTATATCTTTTTTGAGGGGACAAAATTCAACCTATGAAAATGTTAAACCTTAAAGTTTTCTATAAATATAAAATTTTCCGTCAAATAAAAGAAAAGTGCTGACAAGATATTTTAAGGCAAAGAAGATAGACACTTCATCCTGGGAAAGAAATTTTAACTAGAGCAACACTAATTTTACCTCCTTGCCTTCATCTCTTAATCGAGAATTAGAAAACCTCCTCCAATTCTGATAAAAGTCAGTTTTGAACACCTGCTATTTATTTCTGATTTAATAAAGGAATTTTTAGTAATTTTTTAAAAAATAACAAGCAACTGATATTGAAGAAAGTATTATAAATGATATATAAAAGGTTTAAATATATCAAGCTGATTTTTACTCTACTTTAGCTAAAGATTATTTTATGCTCAAAATGTGAAGAAATATACAGAAGTTAATGATTAAGAAAAAATTAAAACAAAAAATGTTTTCTTTAAATCTAAACCAAAGATTGTGAAATTTATGAGAAGTTTATTAGTTTTTTTCTTCTGTTGAGAATGCCTTTTTCTGCTTAGAGTACTCTTAAATGACTAAATTGTGTCTTTCAAAAAGATATGTTGAAATCCTAAGTACCTCAGAATGTGACTTTATTTGTAATAAGTCATTGTAGATTTAATTAGTTAAGTTGAGGTCATTAATGGAGTAGGGTAGGCTCTTAATCCAATATGACCAGTGTCCCTGTAAGAAGAGGAAAAGAGACTTATAGGGAGGAAACAGCCTTGTGAAGATGAGGGCAGAGATCAAAGTTATTCTTTTATAAACCCAGGAGAGGCCAGGAAGGATCTTGTGCTAAGGACTGGGAGGGAGCATGACCTTGCTAACACCTTGATTTAAGACTTTGGATCTTGATTTAAGACTGTGAAAGAATGCATTTCTGCTGTTTTAAGCCACCCCCTCTGTGGTAGCTCGTTACAACAGACTTGGGTAACCAACAGACACTCTATTTTTTTTTTCCTCCTGAAAAATCTCATTTATCCTAGATCCAGATGAAATTTCATTCCTTCTGTGGAGCCTTTTCTGACTTTACCAAATGCATTAATACTGACTTTCTATAGCCCCTATACTTTCACTGTCTTTTTAAACACTCTTGGGCCAAACTAATTACATTGTAATATTTTCAAATATTTCTGTGGTGGCCTCTATTCTGAACTCAGATTTCTTTGTGCATTAGATATATAAGCCCCAGATATTTTTCATCGAAGTTTTATTAATATTAAAGTTGATACCTGAGGACACAAAGTCAAGCTAATATTTGGTGATGAAACTTTAATGATAATATTTAAGAAGCTGTTCACACAAGTGCTTTTGATCATGTAAAGCAACAGATTATCTATCACTTTCATTTACAAAGAAAAATAATAAAGCCTAGCAAATATTTACATGGTAGTTACCATTAAAATTAAGTGGAATTGATACCTACTCTGTTGTCCTTCTTAAGAACATTGTTTTACTAGAAAGAGGAGGGAGATCTTTTCCATTATATTGAAAGATATGATAGTTCCAAGGACAAGTAACTTGCAACTTTGAAATTTTGAATGTTTGTTTTAGGAAAGAACAACTTTTAGAATTATGGAAAACTATTTATTCAAAATGTTAAGTTTTGTCTGGCGTGTGAAGTTGATTTTCTCACCACTCCTGTGATAAATAACCTGTTGATTCTGACTCATTCACCTGGTTATGATGAACTCAACCATTCTGAAGGTGCTATTAGTCAGGGTTCTCCAGAGAAATAGAATCAATAAGCTATATATAGATTATAGAAAGAGATTTTTTTATGAGGGATTGTCTCATGTGGTGATGGCTGAGAAGTCCCATGAGCTACCATCTATAAGCTGGAGGCCCAGGAGAGCTGGTGGTGTAGTTCCTATCCAAACCTGAAGTCCTGAGAACCAGGGAAGCGAATGGTGTAAGTCTCAGGTGCAGTCTGAAGGCCAGAGAACCAGGCATGCTGATGTCCAAGGGACATCTAGCTTGAATAGAATGTAAATTCACTCCTCCTCTCAATTTTTGTTCTGTTCGGGCCCCCTAAGGATGGGATGATGTCCACTCGCATTTGTTAGGATGATCTTCTTTACTCAGTCTGCCAATTAAATGCTAATCTCTTCCCGAAACACTCTAACAGACACACCTCGAAATAATGTTTCGCCAGCTACCTGAGCAACCCTTAGCCCAGTCAAGTTGACACATACAATTAAACATCAAAAAAAGAGTATAATGTATAATGTGTTTTATTTTTCCAATAAATGTCGCTAACAAATCCAACTTTAAAACAGTAGTGAACAGTGATTTTCCATCGTATTATAAGGTTTATATCATAGTGAATTCTCATTATGCGCCTGAAATATACTATGTTTTTAGCAAATATATTCTAAATGTATGTACAAATGGCTATGTGGATATTAAAAAAATAAAGGGTTAGAGAAAAGGATAGGCCTTTTTTGATTTAATTTTTATTTAAGATATATAATTTATATTTATGTACTGCAATGAGTTTTGTTGCCAAAATGTTAGCACATCAGTAGAGGCTGAAAACATATTTCAATCTTTCCATAATCTAAAAGATGCTATTAAAATCTAGAATATGAAGGATGACAAATTCTCCTTCTTTTGAAGCCTGATTCTATATGATGAGCATTAATCCACTCTCAGATTATGTAGCTACTTTATCTAGTAGATGGGTGAGAGAATATCAGTCTTAAAAAAAAGGTGCATTCAATGGAATATCCAACCAGGAGTCATTTTGATTGGAAATGGCAGAAATCCAACTGCAACACACTTACTCAGTGTGTAGTTTATGGCTTATCTAACCAGACTTTAGGAATCAAAACATTAGCTTTTCTCAGAAATTACTGAGAACAGGGATTTGAAAGCAATCAGGTGTTGCTTCTTCTCTGCATCTTCACATCGGTATTCTTTCTTAGGCTTTTTACAGCTATCAAATTCTCCATGGCTTTTGCAGATTCAGTTTTGCTATGCAATGGAAGTTGCACATACTTCAATCCTTTGATTTAAAATGTCACAGAGATGTGCTAATTAGTGTGACTTTGCTCAGGTGTCCAAAAATACCATTAGAATTCTTAGGCACAATGATTGGTAATTCCCCTTACCACAACATGGATGGGGTCAAGGGAAGAACAATCACCCCAAATAAGAGGGCATTATGCTGTTCCTGGGCATTCTGTAATTAAGCAAATTCATCAGTCTGAGACTATTAGCTAGAAACTGGTTATCATTTAATAAAAGAAAACTAACAGACTTTGTATAAAGTAATCAAAAAATGAAATTATTTCTGCGTGTGAGAGAGATTTTATGTCTTACTGTTTCTGAAAGGAATTATTTTTGTTTTTTTTTAGTTTGTTTCTTTTTAGAAAATAAAATTCAATAGCTAATATTTTAGATATCCATGTGAGATAGGTGTTAGAAGTTTCCTGTAATAAAAAAATATTTAAATAACAAAAAAATGATGAATACAAAAATGATAGGCAAGTCAGTCAAGACTAAGAAGAATCATAAGTTGAACACTTGATAAGATATGAGTTTGCTTAACTTCCCTAAGTAGCTTAATTTTTTTTACTGAAGAATAATTTTGAGCACTGATTATCTTATAGAATGTTTGTGCATGTGGATATTTTTAAGGAGGATTTTGGATGATTATCATTTATATTAAAAAAATGAAGAATTTGGGATTTTGAGAATCTTCTAATTTAAAAAAATGTGTGAATAATACAAAACTTAGACCCTCACAAGAAAGGAAAAGGAAAAGATTTATGTCTCTTGAATGAGTTGAGGTCACATATTAGAAAAACTGTCTTTCTGGTTCACAAAAATATCACGAGGCTTGACCAATTGGTTGTGTTTCTTAGGAGTGCTTAAGAAAGAATAAGAATGTTTTATCTAATTAAATAGCTGCTTCCAGGAGAAGCTAATATAGACTTTCTTTTCAGAATTTTGCTTTTAAAAACATCAAAAATGGTATAATAGCCTTTACTTCAAGTATGCACATATTTCTTTTGTGATTTTTCTTTAGTCTTGTGGAATAAGAGGAATTAATGAGAAATATAGGTACAAAATAAAGTAAAAGTAAGGCATGTGGGAAAAATAGAAAGTATTCAATGTATATTGGCTCCTGTGTGCCCAAGAAGGTCATCCACTTCTGCCATATGTGTGGCCTCAGGAGGATCGTAGATGGAGTTGTGGATGAGGAAGCCTTCACCTGCCTGGTATTCCAAGGCAACAAAATTAATGCTGGTGATTCATAATGTGACAGTTCTTGTAGCCAGAATTTTCTCACATTTCAGTTTTTACTTAAATAAAGAGGCTATCATGAATTACAATACAATTTTGTGAACAGACTGCCAGTCACTAAAATCAAAAGTTTATACTAGAATTAATGGAATATGTACATAAGATAGAATTAAATAATAATTATAAGAAAAATTCTACTAACAGAAGTACTGTGTTTTTACTTAAAACCCTATATATTCCACTCAGGCTTTTTTTGTTGTGATAAAAATATACATTATTAAATTTTCCATCTTAATCATGTTTAATTGTACAGTTTGGTACTGATAGATATATTCACTTTGTTGTGTAACAGATCTCTAAATTGTTTAGCTTTTGAGTATACCAAGGGTGATTGTTCTAGAGAATTAGAATTGTATTTCTGAAATTTGGGATGAGCATAAGAAAATTTAGCAGAGCTCTTTTTCTAGGATGTGGTCCCAAGTGTGACACTACTGTTGTGAATTTTTGGAGTTCAACTCATTTCTCCATTGCCATGGATATTAGGTGCTCAGTGTGTACAGGGCCATACTCTAAGGAGGTGTAATGATGGTTAGGTGGTAAGTAAAGAAGCAGAAAAGAGGAAGTGTTTTGGTTGGCTAGAAAAGTTAATAAAGCAGAGCTCTTGCTTTTTGCAGTTTGCTACATTGTTCCAAAGTGGTAGGCAATATATAATGCTAATTCAGAGTCCCTATTTTGATAAAGCACACCAGGGTTCATAATGTACTGGATAAACTGATGTATATAATTTTTATTTTCTCAAGCAACATTTTTAGGTTTTTTACTATCTTCATTGCCAATAGGTTTAATTCATATTAGAAGAGTATTCTTAAATGGCTCTTCTCAAAAACAAAAATAAAAAAATAGAGATGGAGTTTATTATATCCCAGTCAAGACTTAAGTTGTGGCTCTTAGTGCAAAAGCAAGCTTGTCACTAGAGGCCAGAGAGATCATGAGTCAACAACTTTCATGTCATTTAAATGGTATCTTCCTTTAGATGTCTTTGAAGGAGCGGAAAAAATATTCTGGAATCAGGGAATTCCTGTCTCCTTAACCTGGTATAAATTAACTCCTGAAGAAAAGAGGTTTACCTTTTCTTAAGAAAAAGCAGAGAAGTCAGAAAAAGTTTTTAAAATAAGTTTTATTGAGATCAGTTTAAACACAATAAAATTTACTAACTTAAGTGTACAGTTTTCTGAGTATTGACAAATGTATTGACATGTAACCACCACCTCAATCGTGAATATTTCTATCACTCCTAAGAAACCTATTCCTTGTGTCCTTTTGCAGTTCTACCACCTGCTGTCTTATGGAAAACACTGACTGCTTTCTGTCACTAGTTTTGCCTCTCCTAGAATTTTAAATGAATGGAATCACTTCAGTACATAGTCTTTTGTGTCTAGCTTTTCATTTAGCATAATGCCTTTGAGATTCATCCATATTGTATTAATAATTTGTTACCTTTTTTGACTCATATTAAATCTTGTAGATATACTACAGTTTCTTTATTCATTCAGCATTCATCACTCAGTGGATATTTGGGTTGTTTCCAGTTTTGTTTACTATAAATAAAGCTGCCATGGAAACCCAAATACAAGTCTTATATGGACATATCTTTTTTATTTTTCTCCTAATCTAAGAGTCAGCAGTATTGGCCAGGTAGTAAATGCATATACAACTTTATATAAAAATGCCAAATTGTATTCAAAAGTGGCTGTACTATTTTATATTCCCAGAAATAATGTATGAGAGAACTCCAATTGCTACAGATAGTCAACAACACTTATTATAATCAGTCCCACTAATTTTAGCCATTATGGTGTGTGTACACTGTACTCTCACTGAGTTTTTAATTTGCATTTTTCTAATAACTAATTATTTTTATGTGTTTGTTTTCTATTTATACATCTTTGGTAAAGAATCTGTTCAAATATTTTGCCTAATTTTTATTGGATTGTATGTCCTATTAAAACATATTAGGTTGTAAAATACTTTCAAATATTCTGAACTTTATCATGCATGTTTTTCAAATACTTTCTCCTCGTCAGTGACTTTTTTTTTTTTAATTTTCTTTCTCTGGCATCTCTATTTTTATATAATAAAGATGGGGCATATACATACAGCTATCTCTGACTTTAATACTGTGCCACTGAACTTACCTGAATTTTCACAATTATCTGTAACTTTTAAAAATAACTTCTTATTTTCCACTATATCTGATATACAATATTATATTAGTTTTAGGTCTACAACCTAGTGATTAGATATTTATATAACTTGCAAAGTGATCACTCTAATAAATATAGTACCCACCTAAAACCAAACACATTACAGTATTGTTGCCTGTATTCCTTATGCTATAATATATATCCCTATGACTATTTTAACTACTAACTTGTACTTCTTAATCCCTTCCCTTTATTCACACATTCCCTCAACCTCCCTCCCATCTGGCAACCATCAAAATGTCCTTTGTATTTGTGTTTGTTTCTGTTCTGTTCATTTACTTTGTTTTTCAGATTTCACATATAGGTAAGTCATATTTGTCTGTCTCTGACTTATTCACTTAGCATAATAACCTGTAGGTTCATCCATATTGTTGCAGATGGCAAGATTTCATTTTTTATGGCTGAGTGATATTTCATTGTATATATGTACCACTTCCTTATCCATTTATCTATTGATGGACACCTAGGTTGCTTCCATATCCTGGTTATTGTAAATAATACTGCATTGAACATATGGAAGCACATGTCCATTCAAAGTAGTGTTTTGGGTTTCTTCAGACAAATACCCAAGTGGAATTACTGGGTCATTCTTTGTCTCTTGATATAGCCTTTATTTTAAAATCTATTTTGTCTAAAAAAGTATTCCTACACCATCTTTTTTGTATGTTTCCATTTTCATGAAATATTTTCCAACTCTTTATTTTCAGCCAGTGTTTGTCTTTTAATCTGAAATAATTCTTTTATTGGCAGAATATATAAGGATCTCATTTTCTTATGATTTTTATTTGGCACACTTAACCCATTTATATTTAAAGTAATAATTGATTAATATGTAGTTATTGCCATTTTATTATTCATATTTTTTATCTTTCCTCCTCCTCCTTCTTCTTATCCTCCTCCCCCATTCTCCTCCTCCTTCCCGTTCCCCTCCCCCTCCCCCACCTTCTTTCTTCTTTATTCTTTCTTCTTTCTTCTTTTCCCTTAAACATTTCTTATAATATCGGTTTGGTGTTGATGAACTCCTTTAGCTTTTTCTTGCTTTGAGAAGCTCTTTATCTGTCCTTCAATTTTAAATGATAGCTTTGCTGGGTAGAATAATCTTGGTTGTAAGTCCTTGCTTTTCGTCATCTGAATATTTCATGCCAGTCCCTTCTGGCATGGGCCTCTTTGGGTTCATAGTGTTTAGGACTCTCTGAGCTTCCTAGGATTGTATGTCTATTTCTTTTGCTAAGTTGGGAAAGTTTTCCATCATTGTATCTTGAAATAGGTTTTCAATTCCTTGCTCTTTCTCTTCTCCTTCTGGTACCCCTATGATTCAAATATTGGTCTGCTTAATGTTGCCACAGAAGCCCATTAAACTATCCTCATTTTCTTTGGATTCTTTTTTATTTTTGCTTTCTGACTGAGTATTTTCTGTTACTTTATCTTCCAAATTGCTGACTTGATCCTCTGCTTCATCTAATCTACTACTCATTGCTTCTAATGTATTCATTTTAGTTATTGTATTTTTCATTTCTGACTGGTTCTTTTTATGTTTCCTATCTCTTTGTCGAAGTTCTCACTGAGATCATTAAGCACCCTTATACCCAGTGTTTTGAACTCTGCATCTGGTAGATTGCTCATCTCAATTTTGTTTGGTTCTTTTCTGTAGCTTTGTTCTGTACTTTTATGTGGGACATGTTTCTTTGTCTTCCCATTTTGGCTGCCTTCTTATGTTTGTTTCTGTGTATTAGGTAGGGCTGCTATGTATCCCAGTCTTAACAGAGTGGCCTTATGTAGTAGGGGCCCATGGGGCCCAATGGCATAGTCTCTCTGATCACCTAAGCCTAGTACCCCAGGTGTGTCTCTCGTGTGGTTTGTGTATGCCCTTCTGGTGTAGTTGAGCCTGGTTGCTGTTTGCACCTCAGTTTGAGACACTGATCCTCATGCTGACTGGTTGTGAGGACTGACCATGACCATAGTGGAGGAGCTGTGGGGCAAGGGCTGATCCTGTGGAGCAGAGTTTGCTTTAGTAAGGCTGGGGTGCCTCCCCAGTCTGCCCTTTGGGTGTGTCATTTGTGTAGGTAGTTGAATGGTGCTCTGGTGTGGTCTGAAGCTGGCCACTGAGTGTGTTGGTTCTGGGGCCTCTTGGGAGGTACTTTGGTGTAAGCCAAGTTCAGCCACTGCCAGTGCTCTGCCTGAGGCCACTTGATATGAGCTACAGAGTGATCATCAGATGGTTGTCACTTGTGCTGGCCTGAAGGTACCTGGAAGAGACTAAGCTGTGAACTGAGGGAGGCTGCTGCTAGTGCTGGGCTTAGGCACTAACACTTCTAACCACTACTTAGTAAGAGGTACAGGGTAAACTGAGGCTAGATACTACTTGTTTGAGGTTTGTGAACCTTTGAGAGATTTTAGGAAAGTCCACAGCATGAGCCAAGACAGGTTGTTTGTATGGAAATGCCACTGGAAGCAGTTTGGGTGGGTCTGCAAGTTGGGTGGGGCTGGGTCTCGGGATCACTAGGGCCAAACAACCAGTGTTAGCCTGGTTAATGGAGACTCATATGGCACCCACCTGAGTCTGCACGCTAGGTGTGGGGAGAGCTCAACAAAGGAATCATAGCTTTTGCCTGCACTCCTGTCTGGGACAAAACTGCTTCTTTAGTCCTTACCCTGAAGCTGGAGAATTCAGTTCTTCCTCTATGTCCTGGTGCCTTTCAAGCTATTGTCCTAGTGCTGGAGCTCAGAGTTAGTGAGTTCATCAAGAAGTAAGTCTATGCATGGGCCCTTTAAGAGGAACACCGAAGACTCCATCTGCTCTCTATTAACTCAGCCACAATCTTTGCTGATTTTCTCAGCCAGAAAACCAGTTATGAGGATTTCTCAGCTCTGGAACCCTGAGGAGCCTACTGTTGGGCTGGAACTCCTTGCTCCTTAGCGGGGACCTCCACAGCCAAGGTATCCCTCCCAATTTTTAACCACCACACATGGGTGTGGTACCAGCCCAATCAGTATCTTTACCCTTTCTAGCAGTCTTGACGTGACTTCTCTATATCCTTAGTTATAAGTTTTCTATTCAGCTTATCTCTAACTTTTATCATTTCCATGACTGATCATTCCATTCATTCATTCAACCCTAGAATATATAAATCATTTGCAGAATTGCTAGCCTATACTCTATGAGAAAAAAATTCACCACTCAGAGTACAGTGTTAGTTAAAATAATCAAATTCTCAGCCCTCATTATAAACCTACAGAATAAGAAACTATGGAGGGTGGGCCCAAACTACTTCTATTTAATAAATCTTCCAGGTTATTCCAATAAACTCTAAAACTTGAGAATAATTGCTCCAGGATTCATAGTATACATTTTTAACTTACTCTACTTTCAAATAATATACTACTTCACTGGAGTATAGAGTACAACAATATATGTCCATTATTTCCCTCTCATTCTTTATGTTATTTCATTATGCATTTTAATTCTACATATGTTATAAAGCCCATAACAACTTATTATCTTTTAGTTTACACATGTATTTGCCACTTCTCAGTATTCCTTGGTGTAGATCCAAATTTTAATTTGTAATGATTTTTCTTCTACCCAAAGATATTCTTTTGGCATTTTTTGTAGTGTTTATCTTCTGGAGATGAATTCTCTTAGCTTTGTTTGTCTGAAAATGATCTTTATCTTTATTTAATTATTTTTATTAATTATAATTAACATGTATAATATTAGTTTTTATTAATTCCTTTTGTGGCGGTTTTTATATAACATTGAATACAGTTTCTCTATTCACAATGAGTGTCTGATTTACAGAAAACTGTACAAGAAGTTTCTCCAAAAGGCGTACATAGACATTGAGGCTACAAGCCACCCCCTGTATAGCAAGGTCCCCTCTTGTGTGTGGAGAATCCTGAAATATTCCAAGTCCCCTTCTGAAGTCATGAAACTCTTTGTGCTAGAAGAATAGCCACAGAGAGGAAGCTCTAGACCTGCTTGAGTCCCTAGAAAAATTTACAGAGTTCTTCTCTCAGAAGACCCAGCACATCTTTTCTGAGCTTCTGGTAAAATTACGAGTTCCTTTCAGAGATCAGACAACCCTTATACTGGACTGGAAAATGAAGATCGTGCCTCCTTACACTGCTAGAGCTACTAAAATATTTAAGTCTACTTGGGGGCCCAGGAACTTGATTTTGCCATTCTGGAAAAGTTGAAGAGCAGTACCTCCAGGCCAATTGTCCTTAGAATTTCCAACTCACCTCAGAACCCAGACATTACCTGAAACTGAAGTATGATGAGGGCATCTTCAGCCTGTCTGAATTAATGGAAACTTTCTAAGTCCCTTTGTTATTCCAGGAAAAATTCATGCTGCATTGGAAGACAGAGAAATCTTACTTTTTCTTTAGTTTTTAAAGCTATTTTTTCTGACCATAGAATTCTAGTTGACAAGTTTTTTTTTTTCCTTCAACATTTTGAAGATGAAATTACATCTATGGCTCACAAATTATCTTATGAAAAGTCTGCTGTCATTCTTATCTCTGCTTCTTTGCACATGATATTTGTTTTTTTTCCTTTGGTACCTTTTAAGATACTCTTTAACACTATTTTTTTTTAGTAATTTATGTTATGATTTGTTAGGTTTTCTTATTTTTATATGGCCTAAGTTTTTTTTGAGATCCTTGGGTCTGAAATCTTAGATCTATGAGTTCATAGTTTTCATCAAATTTGGAACATTTTGGATATTTTAACTTTATTTTTTCTGCTATCCTCCTTTGAGAATTCCAACTACACATATGTTAAACTGCTTATATTAATATGCTGGCTTTGTTTTAATCTTTTAAAAAATTCTTTTTCATTTTGGAAACTATTTCTTTAATTGATCCTTTGTTCTGTTGTTCATCTCATCCACTGTAGTTATTTTAAATATTATAACTTTCATCTCTGAGTGTTTTGCTGGGTGTTTTTTATATCTTCCATTTCCATCCCCATTATATTTATATTTTTATGTACATTCTTGAGAACTTCAATGAGCCTTAGTTTCCTGTTACTATGCATTATCATTATTTTTGATTGGCTGTTCTACATTATGAATTTTGTATTGTTAGATGCTAGATTTTGTTGTAGTCCTTAAAAAGTGTTAGGCTTTGTACTGGTATGTAGTTAAAGTATTGAAATGGCTTGGATTCTATGAAAGCTTGCTTTTAAGTTTTGTTAGGTTGGGTCCAGAGCAGCCTTTAGTTTAGAGCTAATTAGGCATCACTCCTGAGGTAATCAGCTTCATCTCTCTACTCTGCCTGGTGAAAAGCAAATGACTCTTAAGTATTCTCCAGAAATTATTTGTCCTACTTCTTTCCAGTGGTACTTTTCTCGGCTTTATGGAGTTTCACTCGTTTGCACAGACACACATTTAAAATAACCTCTTTGCAGATTTCCAGAGTCTGTCTCTCTCAGTGCAACTCTATTTTCTCTGATATTTTGCTTCATAGCTGTAGTCAGATCTTTCTTTCCAAATTTTAGTCTCTATTCAATTTATTGAGACAAACTTTGAGTTCTCCTCTCTGCAGTGGCATGGAAATGTCATCTGGGCAGTAAACTGTTGTAATTCCTTATATTGTCATACTCAAGCACTGACTCTTGTCAGAGACTAAATATAGCTTTTTTAGGTATTTGTTTTTCTAAGTGTCTATGATGGAAAGGCAATTCTTGTGGCTTTTTTGTTTTGTTTTGTTGGTAACTGAATACAATAAATTTTCTTCATATATTTAACATTTTTAGTGAGTTTTTAAAGGTTTTCTCATACTATGCTAGTTGCTGTGAGTGACTGAACTTTCGTATAAGTTAGAATCCTTGCTTTCCAGGAGGATTGGAAGGATAAATATATTTAAAATTCAGTAAAGTGTTGACTTTGCTGGCAACTGATTGAATAGAGAAAAATCAAAAGATAAGTCAAAGATTTTAGTCTGTTTAAATTGAAGAAATCTTTCTAAAGTGTGTTATGATTTATTTTTTTAATGAACTAGAATTTTTTAATTAAAAGAAAGTTATACATTGCTTGTGATTATTGACAACATTGAAGACTGACTATACCAAAAAATCCCTTGTAAGGAACCTTTAAAAAATATTACAAACATCATTTTAAATGCATTATTTTGCTTACATAAATTAAGTTCTATCTCTGTTTTAGGTTTCCCAAAAGATATTTGTAGTAACTGGCAATGATGCAGTGGTTATACTGGAGGAATTTTGTTGTTCAGGAAACCAAGTGGCTTTGTTGGTATTTAAATTTCTAGTCAGGGGAAGCAGAGGCAAGATTCAGACTATGGAGAGTAGATAATTAGAATTAACATGTCCTCACATAAGTTAAACACTTAAAGATTTACATAGTCAATGAGATTTCCCCCACAAGCAAAATGACAAGTCAAAGTAATGTGTTTGAGTTTTTTTGAAAGCTAGATTTAAAAAATAATCTTATTTGAAAATTCAGAACTATAGACGTTCCTTCACATGGATTTGGCATTCAAATTTATACTACTTATATTGTCTGGAAAACTGTCAGCCACAATATTAGTATATAATAGCCTAAGGGTTAAGAGGCCCATGTGTATGTGGGAGAAGCAAATGTAAATTATATCTAGTGTGAAAAACATCCACTGGGTCCCACAAGGATATACATAAATACATCATTATTAAATATAAGTTCAAAATTAATGATTCACTACATATATGGACATAAGTGACTTCGGGCAAGGGTTAGACAGACAGCACATGGAGGAATGAGACTTTCAAGAATTTCAAATAATAGAACAGCAACAAAAAGAATATAAAAACTCATAGACACAAACAACAGTTTAGTGGTTACCAGAGGGAAAAGGGGAGGGGGAGAGGTAGATAAGGGTAAAAGGTGTCAAATATATGGTGAAGGAAAGAGATTTGAGTTTGGTGATGAACACACAATGCAATATATGGATAATGTATTATAGAACTGTACACTTGAAACCTATATAATTTTATTAACCAATATCATGCCAATAAATTTAATTTAAAAAAAAATCTTCAAACTTGGAAAATGGAAAAATGGAAGCAAAAAACAGCAACTGACTCAATTCAAAATGCGGCAATAAAAGATCAAAAAAGAGAGAGAGAAAATAAAAACAGGCTAAATAGAAATTGCAGAATAAGATACTAAATATAAATTTGAGCTTTTTGTAATTATGGTAAGTGTAAAAGATGCAAACCATGATTAAAGTTTAAAGTTTTTCAGACTTCTTGTGTCAATTTTAGTTCTGTCTCATATTTAACAAATATTTGTTTTTTCCCTTCATTTTGAACTGCTGATTACAAGTGTGTATGTGTGTGTGTGTGTGTGTGTGTGTGTGTGTGTGTGTGTGTGTGTGTGTTTGTGTACATATGCATATTCTTGGCCTGGTATGCTTAGATTTAATTATATTACCTTGTTTTATATTATGTTTGTACTACTTAATTCCTTTTATCTTTCTTAAAATTTTTATTTTGCATTGTTTTTGTCTTGTTTTCTGTATTATATTTCCCTTCTGACCATTTGGGAGTGGGGCTTATACTCAGTACTTTTCATGACTATATTTATAATTTTATATGTCATGTCAACTTTTATACAATGCTACATATTAATTATTTGGTATGCATGATAGAGACACACAAAGAATGAACAATTTCTTTTTTCCCCTCTTTCGCATCCTGTCTCTAGTTTTGGTTGGTCTTATTTTATTTTTATTTTTTTGTATTTCTTTTAGCACAATATTTATGTCTGGCTTCACATTAGTATTTTCAAGGGTCGAGTGTGGATAAAGGACTGTTTAAAACATAGTGATGTCTGAATCTCACTCCCAAAGACTGAATGCCTGGATTGGAGCTTTTGGATTATTATTTATAAAATTTCTGGTTATGCTAACATGTAGCTAATATTGAAAACCACCATCAGTGGATAAGTTTTAGAGAATTAATTAAAATGCATCCTCATCAGCCTGTATTCTTGTGTGTAGCTCTCCCTTTCCTTTCAAGTAGGAAATCTGTCTAGTTCACAATGAAGCTGTGACAGCGGTGGCAGTGCATTTGTGCCTCAGTGTGTGTGTTCGCGCGCGCTATTTTTTTCTAGTATGATTTAGCTGTTAATTCTTGTCATATAACAAAAATCAGCAGGTCCAGGACATTTTGCTACTCAGTTTCTTCTTCACCTTGCAACCCTTGCAGCCTGGTTTCTGCAGAAGTAGTTTGTGCGTTGGTTTCTACAAAGACCCCCACAACTAATCCCGTCTCTCAATATTACTAGACAAGTTTCAAGGAGGCTATCGCAGGAAGTTCCTGTGACACAACATTGGAATTTCGAGCATGAAATCCTTGGTTTTGCCCCAATTTTGGAGGCCTTTGGTTTGTCCAACCTGGCAGATCTGTGGTTCCATGTTCTCTGTGATAGTCTCTTTCACCTAGTACTCTTGGTTACCCTTTTCACATTGTGTTATAGATATTTTCTAATTCATTAAAAATATTTTTTCTGTTTCTCATTTATCTTTATTCCAGTTGGTTTCATAGCACAGTGAGAACCAAGAAAAGAGATCTCTAAAAGTATCTAATAATTATGAAAAGTGATTTTTAAGCACCTCCAACTATATAGTAAATTTAGAGTATCTTTTTTCTCTTCCTTTGATAAATGTGTAATATTCAATAGCTGCTTCTTGATTCATAGCTGATAGATACTGCCAGGGTTAATGAATGGGATATGAACACATTCAAAACCCTGTAAACATTTGTCCAATTTGATTTTTATATTAATGGTTAGCACTGCTCTATTTAGGAAATCATGAAAAGGAAAGCTATTAATAGGTTTTGCTTGTTAGTCTAATTCAGTAATGTTATTCCTTAAGATATTTTCCCTTAAATGTCATCTATAGCATCAACTTTCTGCAGCATAGAATAAGATATTAAGATATTTATATTAATACTCTTTCATAAATTAAATAATATTTATTCTTTATAAATTATTATTTAAAACATATCAGGTACCACTGACTTTCATCTTTATGAGGGCAAGTATAACATTTTATATATTTATATTTATAGAAAAGAGTCATAAATATTGTAATATTATGATATACAAAAATTGCTAGCAAGTGTTAATCATTTAATATATGCCAAGCCATATGTTTACTTCCTTTTGTTAGGCCCTCTCAACAATTAAGATAGATGTGTTCTTTCATCTAACAAAATATTGTGCGAGTGTTGCACTGGAGAGAAATTAGATTGAAGAGAAAAAACAAGGATTTTAAACAAGAGGATGAAATGAGTTTTCTCAAATTTGAAGTATCATTCTAGCTGCCAAATGATATCAAATGAGGTGGGAAGAAACAGATCACAGAGGAGTTTGGCCAACATAGAGAGTTAATTTTTTCTCTAATGACAATTGGAAACATTTTTAGAAAGGGTTATGAGGAACAGATTGAGGTAAGACAATTTAAATAAGAATATGCTTGTCACTGTGTAGGTGACACTCCTTGAGGGAGACATGAGTGGAAAGCTGCCAAGTAGGTGATGATCGTGGATGCACTAGAACTAAGGCAGAGAAATAGAGAGAGATTGATTACATGTGTACAAATAGGGAAGAAGATGAACATAGAGAGACTTCTTGACTTTATGACTAAAGCAGTTCGGTGAGAATGTGTTGCTTTTACTGCCGTGTGGAAGATTGGGGTTAGAGAGATGGAAATATTATTTTCTAAGACATAAAATACGTGTGACTTCGAAGAAGAAATATTAAGTGGCAAGTCTGACATGCGGAGTTTGCCATTCTGAAGACAGAGCATGGCTAGAGATATTTATTTTGTAATTATAAAATGGAGTATAAAGAGAGAAGAGAGAAGATTTTTGAATTGATCCCAAATAACATAATTATTTTGTCGTAACCTTTATTTACATTGTAAAAAAATTATTTTTTTCATTGTACATTTTGGTGTTTTTCTATAAATCACTATTTCTCTACTGTCAGATTTTTTGAAAATTAGATTCTGAGGTAGTCATTAAACAACTAGCCAGAATAAAGCTTCAGTTAACAGTTTTAAAATAAAAAAGGTACAAATGTGTGTGTCTCAAGTGTGGTTGGATTAGTAACGTGTGATGAAGACCATCAAAGGACCCCTCTTGGCCACATACTATGATTCTTTTTTAAATTAGTTAATTGATTTTTAATTAAATTTATTGGAGTGACATTGGTTAATAAAGTTTTATGGGTTTCAAGAATACAGTTCAATAATACATTGTCTGTATACTGCATTGTGTTTCACCACCCAAAGTCAAATCTCTAATTTTTAAAGTTATATATAAACAAACACTCTAAGACCAACTCACTCCATACTTATCTTTTTCTTTTTAATAATATTATTCAACATGTAGCAATGGAAGCTATATTATGTTTTTGGCTATTAGCAAGGCGTTTAACAAATATTTCATGCTATCTTTGTAAGCAAAATTGAGACATATGTGCTAAATATTAGTATCATCTGGTGCCCTTCTAACTAACAGAATAAACATGCCAGAAATGTGTATAATTATCTATCCACATCAACAAGGAAGAAATATTTAGTAGAAATGCCATTAAACCCTGTTATGAATTTCATTGGTTATTTAACTGTTTACTATTTTAATAAGAGGTATAAATACATCCAAAAAGTATTATTTGAAGTCATATTTTCAATAACAATTTAGTTATAGCCAGGAAAATTGTGAACTAGCTGAACATTTTTGCCCAATAAATACTCATAATGTATCTGTGTGTATACGCATGTTTGAATGTGAGTCAGTATTTCTAGCTAAAACAATTCACTAAAAATACAGCAATAAGAATGTTTACTGGGAGCTTGAACAAGATATTCTAAAGACAAAGGTTTGTGTGTGTGTGTGTGTGTGTGTGTGTGTGCACGCGCGCACGCACACACGTGCATATATATAGATAGATTAGATAGATAGATAGATGATAGATAGATAGATAGATAGATAGATAGATAGATAGATAGATAGATAGATGATAGATGATAGATTGTTCTCTAGAAGTACCAATGTACCAATGTAATGGAAAGGAAGTCAAAGCAGAGATTCACATGGAAATAGACAGAGATGAGGAAGAAATGATGAAGTTGTGGGTAGATGATGCTGCCCAGGGCTTCAGAAATTCCTTTGGTTTACTCATGAGCAGCCTGATAACACATGCTATAGCCAGCCATGAAATGCAGGAACCACCTCTACCTGGATGTCTCACAGGCATCTCAAATCAATATCTACAAAATCCATCTCAACATCCACTCTGTATTACAAAGCCACCTCATAACCTTAGCAAAAAATGTTGTTCATATAAACTTTTTTGATTTCATATCCTACAAACCTCTTGACTCTGTTTACTTCTATTCATACCCATGTCCACTATCCTATATTGTGGTAATACTATAGAACAGTTGCAAATAATCTCTTCACCAACGTTTCTGCTTGAAACCTTCAATTATCCAATATGTATCCTGTATACCCCCCAGAGTAGTGTGAAAATGCAAGTCTGATCACCTCTTTCTAATAGCTATTTATTAATTTTGGGATAAAGTTAATATTACTCATTAGGTAGTTTATTATTAGGCAGGCTCTATACCCTTTCAACTGCATTCATTTTTAATATCTTTCACTTTTGGGTGGTACCTATGAGCAATATAGGGAATGTTTAGCTTCTCAAAAGTGCAAATGTCTCTCAACTGTGAAACTTACAGCCATAGAGGTTAGGGTTAGAACAAAAATATATAAGTGTTATAAACTATGGATCTGAACCTAAATGTGTAATTAATAGTATGAGCAACATCTGGGCCAATAAGTCAAAAAAATTTGGAATTGATTTTGTCAATTGTGTTTGTGTTAATTGTTTAATACATTATTAATTGAATTTCTCAAATCTATCATGCTTATAACAATTGGAGAAAGATGAAGGATATCTTACTTAGATGACAAAAATAAATACACCAGTATAGAGAAGGGAAGGGGCTTTCTACTTCAGCAGAGAAGTCTGAATTGAACGATCTCAGTAAAGCAAGACTAAACTATCTTCCAGGAACACAAAAAGCAGAAAGAATAGAAGAAACTAGTGTTTGGAAATTTTTGATTGGGTATGAGACATTTCAACGTTGTTGGATGCTGGATGTTGTATTCCTAAAAACTCATTCTTGAGCTTTGTTCTGGGAGGAAGTTGAGTTATTTACAAATGGTTGATAATATTCTGTCTTGCTTTTAATCTTTGTTAGCATTTGGTTTAGGGCTAATTTTGTCTCCCTGCTCAGTAAACACTCAGTATTCAATCCAAGCCCCAAATTTTCACACACTGGCTGATGAAAACAGGAATTATTCTGGCTCTGTGTATGATCTCTAGTTATTGTTCCAGCTATCTCTCCAGGCTTCAGGGAGTTTTCTAATCTACATGCCTTTTCTTTTTTAATTTAAACTTCTAATTTTGAGATAATTATAGATTTATAAGCAGTTGGCAAAAATAATACAAGGAAAGCTCATGTATCGTACCTTGCCCAGTCTTGCACAATGGTCCCAATGATAACATTTGGAAAAACTATAGTACAATATCTCACAATGAGATATTGATGTTGATACAATCAAGATACATAACATGTCTCTCTCTGCAAAGTTCCCTCAGGTTACACACCCACTTTCCTCCCTGTCCCTTCACCCCCCCATACTTAAACTATGTCAACATGCATCATTTCACTGTTTCTAAAAATGTTTATTTGAAGAATCTCATATAAATGGAATCATTTAATATATAATCTTTGTGATTGGCTTTTTGCACTCCATACAATTCTCTGGAGATTCATTTAGATTATGGCTGAATGAATAGCTCATTCCTTTTTATTGTTGAATAGTATTCTATGCTTATGGATGCACAACCGTTCTTTTTATAACCGTTCACCATTCACCTGGTGCTGAAGGCCACCTGGATTATTTCTACAAAATAGCTTCTGTAAACAAATGTGTATAGGTTTTTGTGTGAATTTACATTCTCTGTTATCTGGGATATATGCCCAGGAATACAAATGCTAGGTTATATGGTGAAGTTTAGTTATTTTAAGAAGCTGACAAATTGTTTTTCAGAATTGATGTGCTGTCTTACATTTCCACCAGCAAGATATGAGTGATCCAGTAGAAAGTGATTGAGAAGAAATTACATTCTCACCAGCATTTGGTGGTATTGGTATTTTTAAATTTAAGCCATTCTGTTAGGTATATAGTGATAGTTTATTGTGGTTTTAATTTAAATTTCCCTAATGGCTGATGTTGTTGAATATCTTTTTATGTGCTAACTTGCCATCTACATGTTGTCTCTTCAAGTCTTTTGCACATGTTTGTATTTTTACTTTTGAGTTTGGAGAGTTCTTTCTTCATTTTAAATACTAGTCCTTTGTAAAATGTCTAATTCGTCAAAATTTTTTTTCTGTCCTGTAGCTTGTCTTTTAATTTTCTCAAAGAAAAATTTAATTGTTTTGACATCTAATTTATTGGATTTTCCATTTATGGATCATATTTTGGTATTAAGACTTTTGCATGGACTTAGACCCTGTAAATTTTTTCTTGCTTTCTTTTTCTATGAGCTTTATAGTTTTATACATTATTTTTACATCTGAGATCCATTTTGAGTTAATTTTTGTGTATAGTGCAATATTTAGATAAAAATTCATTTTGGCCTATGTATTTCCAAATCCTTCATTATTGAAAAGGCTACTTGAAAAGGATAACTTTTCTTCATTAAATTCAAAGTTAGAATGATGTTCAAAGAGTTGTAAAGGAATTTTTAAAAACTACTTTCTCTTTTTTATTAAAAAAGACCAAAGTTCACGTGATGTACAGTGAGAAGGAGATATAATATAGAGAAAAAAAGAGAATAAATAAAACACAATTGACTATGTAGACAGAGAAGAAAAGAAACAAAAGAAACCTTAAAAAGAGAGAGAAAGAAAACAAAAACCTCTAAAAATTAGCTTCTATAAGAATTTTGAAAAGATTATTTTATCCATGATATAAGAATGTTATAAAAGAGAGATGAAGAAGTTTTTGGATTTAAACATAATTATATATCTTTTTTAAAAGGCATTAGTAGGATGGAAAGATCAATCTAAGGAAATTCTGATCATTTAAAAACAAAATAAAAGTACAGAAAATGGGTTCGTGCCCCAGTGGAGCCACAGCCCATGGTTCACAGCCATGCTACCCTGAACAAGCCCAATGTCTGATTTCAGAAGCTAAGCAGGGTTGGGCCTGGTTAGTACTTGGATGGGAAAACACCTAGGAAGACTAGGTGCTGTAGGCAAAAATAAAAAATAAAAAATAAAAAATAAAAAATAAAAAATAAAAAAAAGGTACAAAAAATGAGAGAAAAGATAAGAGTCATAAAAATACAGCCTTGGAATCTCAGCATATTATCAGTAGAGACTTCATAAAGAGAACAGAGAACACGAAGAGAAGTAAATTATTAAACTTAATACTAAATAATATTTGCAGTGCTAATAGATATTAGCAACCTGCTTAAAAGAGTTCCTGACCTACAGGAAAATAAATTAAATAAATAAGAAATTAAGCCTAAGCAAAGCATCACAGACTTTCAGAACATCGAAGATATATAGGAGTATTGATTGTTAAGTATGGAATACAATGTTTGAAAATGAAGTGGTCGTCTGATTTCAATAAATAATGAATTGCTCAAACAATATATGGAGTGTTGTATTCAGTTAGACATACTGTAGTTTAATAGGGATATTGAGAAACTGGAAGGACTAAAAGCTAAGAGAGAAATATCCTAGAAAGAAAGACTGTTTAGCCTGGAAAAGAGAGAACACAATTAGGTGTTTTGTGTATGGAAATGTGGTGTCTGTGTATGGAAATGAGTTTCTCTCTCTCTCTCTCTCTCCCTCTATCTCTCTCCATTCATATTTATATTTTCTAAGAAACATATCCAAGTGAATATTATTACATAGTCAGTGAATATGAAATTTAGAAATGTAAAAATCTTGCCCCCAAACAAAGAATAATTCAAGTGGAGTGTCAAAGAAACAAATATATGGGTGTTTTATTTTTTGAAATGATAAAAGTAAAATCCAATTTTAACAACACTGCCCCATTTAATTATAGTTGAATTTTATTATACGTATACTGAACTCATTGTCAGAAATCACATTAATATGTGTGGCACCTGATGATGAAATGTGTGTGTGTGTGTGTGTGTGTGTGTGTGTGTGTGTGTGTGTGTATTACAGTGATTGTGATCCCTATCAGAATTTGTAAACCTTTCATGTATATTCTTATCCTTGGATGGAGAATTTTTCATACAGATCAGTTACAATTATTAGTAGTAAACTTGAAGATTTTTTCCATATTTGAAACTTTGTAATGTGGCTCCAAAATCAGTATATTTTCATGATTATTTAAAAATATCATTAATCATCATACACAGATTCATATGCTGTTTTGTTATCTTCACAAGTGTTCACCAATGTAGCTCTGAGGAATCACAACCCAAAGCTTTGAGAGCCAATAAATTGTACAAAGAAAATACAATTAACTGCTATTTCTTTTTATCATTTTTTAGACTCTTTTCCAAAAAATTATGGCTTAAACTATGGTGCGAAATGTATATATGTATATATTTAACACCTCAATAAATTACTGCTCTATTGTAAGTGTTCAAATATATTTACCCTAATATTTACCTTTCCTGATAGTCTTTATTCTCTTCTGAATTTCCATGTTTTTCTTTCTAGTATCATTTTCCTTTTGCCTAAAGAACTCATTTTAGTATTTCTTTTAATATTGGGTGGTTGCTAGGGGCTAGGGGAGAAATAGGGAGTTAATAATAATGAACATAAGGTTTCAGTTAAGTTGAATAAGTTCTAGAGACTTGATGTACAACACTGTACTTGTAGGCAACAATATTGTACACATAAAAATGTGCTAATATTGATTTATTGGCCACAAATTATTTTATTTACTATTTTTACTTGGAATAAGGATTTATTTTTTTCTTCACTTTTGAAGGAAATTTTTCCTAGATCTAGAACTCTATGTTGGCAAAAGCTTACTCTCAGTATTTTAAAGATATTGTTATCAGCTGCTAGTTGAATTGCATACCTGCCTATTATTTTCCTGCCTATGACTGCTTTAAGATGATTTTGTCTTTGTCCCTGCTTTTCAGCAATTTTACTATGATTTTTAGATGTATTTTTCTTCTTAATTATTTGCATGGGTTTTGTAGAATGTCTTTAATCCGTGGTTATATGCCTTTTGTCAGTTTTGGAAAATTCTCTCTATTAATTTTTAAAATATTTCTTATTCCCCTTTCTCTCTCTTCCTCAGTCTGGGACTATAGCTACACTATGTTAAACATTTCAATGTGTCTGTTATGTTTCTCTCTAAAGATAATTCACACTGTCATTTGCCAGGTTCAGGGGAGGGCAGATCACAAAAAATCCAATTAAAAACAGAGCTGGCTGATTACTCATTGTGGAACTCTTCTTTCCTCTCCTCTCCTCTCCTCTCCTCTCC
>PVKZ01003840.1:0-110895 GCA_004027375.1 Macroglossus sobrinus
TGTGAAGTGATATTTCATTGCAGTTTTGACTTTCATTTCCCTGATGATTAGTGATGTTGAGAACCTTTCTATATACCTGTTGGCTATGTGTATTTTATCTTTGAAGAAATTTCTATTCAAGCCCTTTGACATTTTTATACAGGCTATTTGTTGTCTGTTTCTTACTAACATATTCAAAATCTTACTAACTTATAGAGTTTGAATATCATATATGGAGTTTACAAATATTTTCTATTCTTTAGGTTTTCTTTTCATTCTATTGATTAATCTGCATTGTGTGCAGAAGCTTTTTAGTTTGGTGTTGTCTGACTTTTAGGTTTTTGCTTTTGTTTCTTGTGCTTTTGGTGTCATATCCAAGAAATTATTGCTTAGACCAATGTCATGAAGGTTTTCCCTTATGTTTGCTTCTAGAATTTTCAATTTCGTATCTTATGTTTATTTCTATTTTGAGTTGATTTTTATGTATGATGTATGGTAAGAGTTCAATTTCATTCCTCTACATGTGAATAGACAGTTTTCCCGGCATCATTTGTTGAAGACACTCTTCTTCCCCTGCTGTGTATTCTTGGCACTTTTGTCTAAGATCAGTTTACCATATATATACGAATTAGTTCTGGACTCACTATTCTGTATCCTTGACCTATATGTCTGTTGTTAAGCCAGTATCATACTATTTTAATTACTGTAACTCTGCGATATATTTTGAAATCAGGAAGCGTGCATGCATTCATTTGTGCTCTTCTTTCTCCAGATTGCTTTAGCTATTCAGTATTTTATGATTCCAATTGAAATTTAAAATTGGTTTTCTTTAACTATGAAAAATGTCATTTGGATTTTGATAGAGATTATACTGAATCTGTAGATCACTTTAGGTATAGGCATTTTACAATATTAAATCTTCTAATCTATGACCAATCCCTACTTATCTAAGTTTCAGCTGTAACTTTTCTTTCATGATAAGAAGCAGTTGCTGATAGTCATTACTTTTGTTTTCTTTCTAAATCACTCTATTATAGCATTTGTAATATTAGATAATAAATGTTGCTTTGTTTGTCTCTTCCACACAATGCAGAGCAAAAGGAAAGTTATTTCCAAATGGAAACAAGATTCTAACACAGATACATATATGTAAATATACAAATATGTACATGCACATACATGTAATTTATACATATGCATGAATATATATATGTATATATTATGCCTTTTAACACATCATTTTGTTATATAGATTTGTTTTTATGATACATTTTATATTATTAAATTAATACTATGATTCTAATAGAATTTCACTTTAAGATATACCTTCAAAAACTGTCTGCAAATATATGCAAAATAGCTGCTCATCTGTAAACTGAATCTCTCTCTTTCCATACATGTTATTATATAATGTATATAATATATTATTATATACATTATATATACACATATGTGTTATTATATTATACACATATATACGCACATTAATATAAATTTTAAATATGTATGTATGTGCTGTTATTGAAGAAATAGCATAATCTAATTTTCCAGGATAGTTCCCTTTCTTGGAGACTTTATACTATTTGGTAATAGCACAACCTAATTTTCAGAAGTTTTTTTTTCAAACAGATTTGTAAAACCATTGAAAATACTGGTTCAGTTTATTATTCATCACTTTTGTAATGTCTCTAGATATAGTTATTTACAAACAAGTAAAACGAGACAATATAAATTATTCCATATAAGAATAATTATCCAAAAAAAAGAATTCAATCATGAGACATTATTCATTCATTTATTTATTGTATTTGTTCAATAAATACTATCTGTATGAACCTGGCATTTTACTTAGTACTTGTCATGAAATTATAAGCACAGTAAGCAAAGTATCTGCTCTCATAGAACTTAAAATCTAGAGAGGTCCGATGAAAGTAAACGATTAAAATCAAATTAATTTAATATTGATATTTTGAAGAATCTAATATTAAGATTAAAGACAGGATGATAAACTTCGTAGAAATTTTCTACGAAAAGATAATTTTACATCTATTTGAGTGTTGAAAAGTTACAAAAATAGGAAGAATTATTAGCGTTTTGGGGGGAGGGGTAAAGAGAATGATAGATATGTGCAAAGACTCTGAGTCTAAATAATGCTTGATAAATGTAAAATCTAAAAGGTGAATAATTTGAAAACTGTGTGCTCAACAATGGGGAAAGTGGCACAAGGTAGGCATAGGGAGCTAGAAAAAGAAAATTATCAAGGTCTTGTGGGTCATAGCAAAACATTGGGATTCGATTCTAACTTCAGTGGAAAAATAATTGCATAGAAACAATGTGGTCTGATTTACATTTTGAAAGCTTAATTATTTTGCCTCATAGAAGATGGATTGGATTGAGTCAAGAACTGAAATAGAGAGATCAGTTGGGGAACCGTGCTGTGCTTCAGATAGTAGATTCATCCAAGCATCACGAATTTATTTTGCAATTGCTGTATGGTGAGATGAGAAAAAATACGAAAGAGCAGATGTGATTCTTTTTTAGAAATTACAAAATTGCGATTTACTGATTAAATGAATTGAAAGAGAGTTATTTTCTGTACAAAACTATTCTTTAATTAAAATGTAAAATTCTCTATGGGCCATTTACATTGTGACTAAATAATCTTAAATTTGAATATAAAGCCTTCCAAAGAACACATCTGTTGCATGACAGTGCATATGTGAAAACACATCTGGACAATTAATTTAAACTTTGAAATTTGACTTCGAAATAAATATCTGTAGTATTAAAATGAAAAGTTAATGGTTTTCAATCTAGAAAATAGCAAAATCTTTCAACTCATAAGGCAAGTATAATATAAATAATTTACAATATTTTATTACTATGAATTATTGGAAATTACTTGGCATACTCTGCTCTGTATTTCGCTTATGTCTCTTCTGCCTACAAGCAATTTTAGATAACTATCAGTTTCCAGGATATACTCAGAGGACAGTATCTTTTGATTTCAAATAGAAACCAAAGGAAAAAATGCTAAGCCATGTTGTTATAAAGATATTTTCATTTGTAACAACATGGATGGATCTTAAGATTATCATGCTAAGCGAAATAAGACAGACAAAAAAAGTTGAGAACCATATTTTTTCACTCATATGTGGAATATGAAGCTAAAAGCAACAAACATAGCAAACAGAGACTCATGGACACAGACAGTGGATTAGTGGTTACCAGAAAGAAGCGGGGCAGGGGTAAGGCAGATATGGGTAATAGGGTCAAATATATGGTGACAGAAGAAAATTTAACCTTATGTGGTAAACACATAATGCAATATACACAGGACATATTATTGAATTGTATACTTTTAACCTATTTGATTTTATTAACTAATGTCACTTCAATAATTTTAATAAATACAAAAATATTTTTATACACATTTCACTACAGCCCACAATTTTTAAATTTTGAATAGAGTCACATTAGCAAATTTCACAATCACTTTTAATTGTAATGTGGATTTGAATTTTTTTTTTTGAGTTGATTAACAAATTATCTTTTTGTAGGTGATTAACCAGAAGAAATAAATATAACCAGAAGGTTACTCTGGTACAAGAGTTAGTTATATGAACTACCTTTAAAGCAGATATGTATTATTTTGTTATCTTTTAATCATCTAAACCTAAAGTTTAACTTATATAACCTTAAGACTTCATAGGATGCAGAACTCACTTCTCAGTATACAAGATAAAAAGACTAGATATTTACTTAGTCAGTTACCCTGGCATTTAGAGCAGGGTCATGGGGACAAGTTGCACCTAATCAGATATAAAACAAACAAACAAACAAAATCAAAAATAAAAATAGCATAAAATAAAACAAGAAAATTAGAAATTTTGAATGCAGCATTAGTGGTGAGATTCAAAAAGCAGGCATAATAAAGAAACCAAACACTTTATTGTAGTCACCCCTTAGTCAGGGTTTCACTTTCTATGGTTTCAAGTACCTGAGGTCAACCGTGGTCTGAAAATATCAAATGGAAACTTCCCAAAATAAACAATTCATAAGTTTTAAACTGAACGCCATTCTAAGTAGCATTATTAGTGTCACCCTGTTTTACAAGGGAAGATAAAGAGGCATAAAGTGTTTACACAATTTGTCAAACTAATAGGCGGTGAGTATAAAACAAGCTGTTAGGGTTCAGAGTTGTACTCTTAATCACTACACTACAGTGCTTTCTTCACCCATATAAAAATAAATGCTTTCCAAAGCTATTAAAGCGCTTTTCAAAGATGCTGACACATTACTTGCTAATGAATTTCTCAAGGCTTTAGTGAAGTAGAAGTGTTAAGGGTCCGATAAGGAGACACAGATGCAAAATGGGTGATTTACAGCTTATAAACCCACCTTAACTTCTCCCTATCCCTACATCTGTACTTAGAGATTATTTCTTCCCTATTGGTTTCTAGTCAGTCATCAGAATAAACTATTAATTGTTTGCTGGGTTAATTTTCTGGGACTGAATCTCACTAGTGGCCAATGGTTAACACATATACTATAAATCTCTTTATATATTGATAGTCTTACAATTCATTTCAATTGAAAATGGCTCATTAATTTTAGTGGGCGTGAAGGGTAAAAGGACCAAATGCAAAGTGGGTTCTGTACACAAAGGACCAGTGTGTAAATTAGAAGCATCACGCATGCAGGAGTCTCAGCTTCAGGAGCAGCTGAGATCACATGTTTGTCAACCTGTTAATATTCCACTTATTAATAATCTAAAAAATGAAATAAAATTAGACTTAAAAAAGACAAACTTAATATGAAATAATAGAATCATGACTGTTGAATTAAACCCTAAGTCAATTTAGTTCATAGACTCAGAAAGACCTAGAATAATAAGTCTCAAAATCTTCTTTCTGGCCTTCTCCAAAGAAAAAGAAACAACTATACAATCAGAAAATAAAACACTAACTTCTTTTGAGTATTTGTCAACAGTGGTTCTAAATCTGCATTAATCTGTAAGCTAAATCGTGCTCTTTTCTTCTTCATAGCAGTGAAGGCTAAAGGGCCAAGTAATAAATGAAATAATAAATAAATGGGATTCACCTCATGGTAAGAAACTTCTTTGACTCTAAAAGTAATCCATTATTTTTTTACAACTTACTAGATTTGTAATTGAGAAATAAATAACTCTACCATTATAAAAATTCTCATATTGTTATTTGACCAAAGAAATAAGATCTGGAATCCAACTAAACAGGTTAAATTCACAGTTCTACTGCTTAAAGGCTTTGTGACCTTACACAAATATCTTGACCATTTTGGACTTTAATTTCTATCTATGTACTTGGATATTATAATATCTATTTCATACAATCGCTATATATTTTATAGAACACTTATAATAATATCTGGCACTTAGTAATTATATATTAGTACTTGATCAATCAATCAATCAATCAAAACTAATACCACTACTCTGGAAAGTTCAAGGAAACTTATTCAACCATCTAAAAATTTTTAACCCCCCAAAATAAATATTCTTTTCACAACCCCTTTTGGTTGAAAATTAATTTGAAAAAATGAAAAAGATGGGTTTTTCAAAATAACAGCGAATTATCACATTATCTCCAGATTACTCTTATTATCTGCCATTTTGTGAAGTAACTGGGAATCTTGCAGGTTTGGTCATTTTGAGCTATCTACTCCACAATAAAGGTCACTTCTCTACATGTTATTTCTTAGACCACTAAATCAAGAAGACAAATGCTGTATAAGTTTCTCAGAAACTTAAAGGAAACACATATCATATATTGTAGCATTTCTCTGTCCCATTTGGAGTCAGAGAAAGCTTACTTTGAAGCAGCCCAGACAACTTTATAGACATAAGATACAGTATATACAGCTCTACTATCTATCTATTATTACCCCCATTGGTCTAGTGATAACCTAAATATCTTTGCAAAGATAAGTTTGGTTCAACTCTATGACAAAGCCCCTTAGGAGAATCACCCAAGGATTAGGGAAAGAAAACTGTGCTATTTTAGATTAATTACTTTTGCTTTGACAAATTGTTCTTTTCTTTTTTCCTAGACAATGGAATAAACTAAAATGTTTAACCATAGAACATGAATTGTCATCCCATTTGAACTGCACACGGTGATTTAGGAGATATTATATACTATTAGCAATAAACATAGACATTTCTAGCTGCACTTTATTGTGAAATAAAGGAGGTACATATGAGATTGTTTCAAGTATGTCTGGACAGATATAAGGAATTTATGTCACTAGTTGATTCACACTCACAGCTTGACCATGCCTCGTCTCAAAACACATACGTGACATCATCAGTAATCTCTGTGATCACAGATCTGATGAGAAAAATACCCAAGCCTAATTTACAGATTACATTACACTGTTTAACTTGCACCAGCAAAAAGTATACTATGCCAAACCTGAAATCCCACTTTTGCATAATACTAAATTATAGTGAATAAAATAAACTTCTTAGCAGTCAGAACCTCAGTTGGGACAGTCACATTTTCAATTTTACCTCAAAGCAGAGAAGCCCTGTAATAAGACAAGATGGGCACGATCGTTCATTTTGTCATGTATGTCAGCATTCTTCCTCAGGTAATAGAGAAATGAGATCCTGGTTGCAGAGCCGGAGACAATCCAGAGTCTCACCAACGTGACCCTTCTCTTACAAAGACTGACCTGGCTACTGCCATGGCTCACTCTCTAGTACCATAAACCTGAGAACCACTCATCCACTTTTGGGAGGATGATTACATAGGAAACTTCCTTCCATTTCCATCATGAAGAAGGCAGCGGATTATTTACAGCATGTAGACTGTTGTTCAGACCTTTATGCCCCTGTAGGATTTCCATCCTTAAATTTGGTGAATTTCATCCCCATTGCCCTGTCAGTCCACCCAAACTGCTTCTGCTCAGGGAACTTAATTTACTGCAATGAAAGAAGTTCCTATATAGTCATGACTCTTGAAACAGGTAGACCTTATTACAACCTTTTAGTTTTTCTTAAGACAAATTCCAGAATGCTTAGTGTAGCCTACAAAAACTTACATTACCTGGCTTCCACTTTTCTCAAAGTCTCCAGCTATGCTTTCTTCAATTCCCAGTGATCCAATCACACAGACTTTCTTTTTGCCGTTTTTTCTAGTATCTTATTCAATCTCAAAGCCCTTATATAAAATGCTTCTGAGCCTGTGACTCTCTCTACCTCTCTTCCATTTCTTAGATACCTCAGACTTAATTATCATTTAGATGTCAGTTGAATGATATTATCATAAAGAAACTTCCCCTTAGTTAGCAGACTATATCAGGACTCTTTTGTAATGCTATCACAGCTTTCTGTTCTTTTTCATTTTTCTTATCACCGTGTAATTAATTGTTTAATAGCTATTTTTTTGTGTGTCTTCTCCTTTGGAATTAAGTCCATAAGGCATAGATCATTTTTCACTTATCTATTTCTGTATTTATATTATCTAGATCTGTGTTTATGCATAATAGGTACTCAAAATATTTGTTGAACAAGTGAAAAATGAGTAAATTTCATTGTAAGTTAATTTCTCATAGAGAACTTTGAGTTTTATAATTAATGAATGAGAGAAAGGACATTTTTCCAGTCACCTGCTCATCCTTATGACCTTTTCATGATAGCAGAATGATAAGTTGCAAGGTGAAAACCTTTATTCTAACATATCCTTCCAATGTGCCAGTTCCATATCTGTGCCCCAGGTCATATTGCCTGACACTAATCAGTATACTAGCTGTCAGACTACCCTAAGCATTGAAGAAAATATTGCATATTCAATGTGGATTCTACATCATCAAATTATTCTGGGATTTCTTTGACTTTATTAGAGCATTTCTCATTATAGGCACATAAGACATTTGTATTAAGCAAATTATCTGGTAAAAGGACAAACATGTTTCTGGCTATTGAAAACAGTTGCACATCCAAACACGATGCTCAGATTATGATGATACACTTGTCAAAACACAGTACAATTATGTTTTGAATAGGAGGCTGATTTCATATTTTAATTTTAATCAAGATTGGATATTTGAATTCTGTAGACATGTATCTGAGTTTAATAACCATCAAATGTATGTTTAGATTGAATGACTGAGTCAATTATTTCTCTAAAAGTAGTTATTAAGAGAGTTTTAAATATATAAGAGTAATGGAACAACTCATGAATATTCTGTTTCCAAAATTAATTACAAGTAGACTTCATATTTTATATTTGTGGAATCATTATTATATGATTTAGAGTTGATTATGAGTTACAAATTAATGACTGCTAATAACTTCTGGAAGGGCTAACATGACTAAAGGACATTAATAAGCCATGTAACACTTGGCATAATGACCTCTATTACATATTTTGGATCCGTACTTCCATTTTTCTGAAAGAGAATCTTTCCTATAGATTTCATTATATGTGGGATGAATCATAAAACACTAAAATAGTATAAACAAAATTTTGTATTTTATATTTTGTACTTTTAGAGTAGTAAAGTAATGGTTAAATGTTGCTTTTTTTCTACAATATGAGTTTTTTTTGTTATTTGATGTTAGTTTAGTTTGAAATTATTTTGGATATTTCAAACACCTGAAAAGAATATAAAAGGCTTAAACTACATGAAACATGTTTGTCTGCACATCCTCCCCAAGAGCACCATGTCCCCTCTTCATTCAGATACCTTTGAATTTGGTTGTGTACAGGGAATAAGTGTGAAAAACTGAAAGAAGCAGGGAAAAAAAATAATTATGATACTGTACAGTCCAAGGTTAAAGAAACATAGAGTAAATGTTTGGTATCTGAGTACTTCGAGATACATACCAGCTGTTTTCTTGCTAAGTTCTGTAATTTTTAAACCTATCTATCTCAACATGAGAGGGCAGGAAATAGGCTATTGCCTATGGAACTATAGAAAATTTTGTTGACAAAAGAAAGGAACATATATTTCTGATTGAAATTTAGAATATTTAATAAGTGAGTTATGTTTTTAGGGAAGTTAATATTAAGTTCACTGGCTAAGAATAAGTTTTAGCCAGTCAAAACATGACATAAAATCCATGATCTAATATTACATGATATAGTATAACTTCATTCCAACCTGGAGTGTTAGCTTTCTTTTATCAATTCTTAAACCTATTTAACCATACTTTTATTATCTCATGCATTCAATAAAAATTCAATAATCTTAAGGGTTAGCTGTGTCAAAGGCTATGAGAAGAATATACCAAAAGATTAATAAGATAAAATTGTCTTGTCTTCAAAAAAAATCAATTTCCTGTGGGGAGTTAGGAGAGCAAACAATAGTACAGTGGAGGAAATTTCAAATAAGAATGAACGTGATGTCAAGGGAATGGTTATAGGAGACAGCAGAACAAACTTGGAGAATAGCAAATAGTTCCATACTGGTGAAGTATAATGAATGCAAGTGAAGAGAGGCAAAAATTGAGATCCTAAAAATGTTTAGGAGAGACTGATCATGAATGTCCTAACATATAAAGCTAGCAACTATATACTTTATTTAATAAGTAATGAGAAGAGATCAAAAGGTTTTAAAAAGGTGATTTTATTGATGATGGGGTGCATATCTCTTTTCAAATTACTGGTTTTGTTTTCTTTAGATAAATAAAGAAAATCATAATTGTTGCATCATATGGTATTATATTTTTATTTTTTTGAGGAACTTCCATACTGTCTTCCGTAGTGGCTACACCAATTTATATTCCCACTAACAATGCAGAAAGGTTCTCTTTTCTTCACATCCTCACCACATTTATTTCTTATTCCATTTTAACAGGTATGAGGTGATATCTCATCGTGGTTTTGATTTGCATCTCCCTGATGATTAAAGACGTTGAACATCTTTTCATGTACCTGTTGACCATCTGTATGTCTCCTTTGGAAAAATGTGTATTCAAATCATTACCCATATTTTAATCAGATTGTTACTGAGTTCTATGAGTTCTTCATATATTTTTGAATATTAGCACCTGATTAGATATTATTTGCAATTATTTTCTCTCATTCACTAAGATGCTTTTTCATTTTGTTGATGGTTTCCTTCACTGTACAGAAACTTTGTAAGAAAGTTTTGTTCCTTGTCTCCATCTTTTGAAAATCATACCAGGAAGGTACAGCTGTGATTTTTCTTCTTCAAAACAGTCTTGCTTTAAATAAGACTTAAGTATAAGGGAGGAATTAGATAACTGCAACCATCTATTTTTTTAAAAGATTAATGTAGCAAAATTTCTGATATTAACTTAAATATAATTTAGAATGCATTCTCATGTTGCACCATCCATCATATACATAATAAATAAATAAATAAATAGATAGATAGATAGATAAATAAATAAATAAATAACATGTTAATTATTTTATGTAACTTTTTGTTCCATTATGTTCATCTAGGAGAGTTGCTAAAAGGGAGGGAAAGATTTCTTTCTCTAATTTGAATACATTTTATGTGAATAAAATAACACTTTATAATAAAAGCCCTAGAGAGTGTTTTCTTTAGCAATCTAAGGTCAATTCAATGAAAAAATAAAACAAATTGCTCACTTGTGTACCCTGCCAGAAGAAAGACAAGCATTTGCTAATCACGTTTGATTTTGCCACACACTTTACTAAATATTTTTGCAAACGTTTATTTAATTATCACAGAAACTGTTGAAAATAACAATTATTGTCTCAATCTTTCAAGTGAAAGGACAATTTTCATAGACATTATTTGCTCTAGGTCACTCAACTAATTTGAAATTTGAAACTCAAATAATTCGGAAATACATGCTATGTCCAATGGACAAATAAAAAATGAAATATAACTTTAAAAGGCAATTCTCTAAGCAGATGACATTTTAAAAATTGGCCACTATGTCTACAAATTTGTCATCTTTTCCCTTTTAATTTACTTTTAAAATTCTTTTATTTACTTCAGATTCTTATTTGACCATTTCCATTTATTCCAGGATTTTATTCAATCATTTTTTCCTCTTCTCTCTTATATTTGCAATCTCTCCCTTTTCACTGGATTCTTTGTTAACAGCTGAAAAGGTGGTTAATAGTTGTAATATACTTAAAACTAAAATACCAAAGTACAACACATTACTTGACCATAAACTTTTCTAGCTACTCCCCAATCACCTTCCCCTTTCAGCCAATTTCTCTACAGTATAAATTAGCATCTATGGGGTCACTTTGTCACTTCCAAGATATGCTAAATATTTGGGAATCTGACTTCTACTTGCAATTTTTAATAAAGTTATGTCTCCTCCTTGATATGAAGTATGCATTGAATTGCTTAGTCCTTTCTTATTTGACCAACATAAAGCATTTGAAACCATTGACCACTTAATTCTTGAAATTATTTTCTCTTTGGTCTCTTCACATCCAATCTTCTTTCTTGATTTCTGCTCCTCTCTTTGATTCTTGTGCATTAACTATTCTTTTTTCAGGCCATGTTTTAACACAGGGCACTCACAAATCTTAGTCTAATTTTAAGCTTTAATAATTTCAGAATTGTAAGTGTTTTCAATTGAAAAGAAAAATCATTTGAGAGTTTTACTTTTTTAACATTTATTGAGTTTTATGAATTTCTAGTAATAAAATTTTAGTGTTTTAGATACTCTGAATGAAAATTTCAGATATTCACTGAGACAAAAATATACATAAATTATAAATTTATTTGATATTTACAAAACTAAGTTTCACTCTCTCTGATTAAAGATGGAAATGATGACCAACATCTTGACATGAACTCCATCCTCATGTACCTATTAAACTACTGGGCATCCTCCATTAGAAGTCATCAGGCATATAAAAATCAATATGCCCCAAATCTTACTTCTTTGTTTCTTCCTCAAACCAGTTCTACTCAAATTTTCATTATTTCAAATGATAGAATCTAATTATGTAAGCCCCAAACCTTCATTTCCTTTAACTTTAGTACCCAATAAGCCACACGTTCTGACTATTCTTTACACGACTGTATATATTAACTCCTTTCTGTCAATAATATTAATGCTTTAATTAAAAGACTCATACTAAAATGTGAATATTATTCAGTAGGCTTAAACTAGTCTTTCTATATATCTTATAACTTTCAAATGCCATGAACAGAATATTGACCACATGTGAATACACTCATGCACAAGCGTGTGCATGCGCGCGCACGCGTGCGCGCGCGCACACACACACACACACACACACAATTTACAGACTTTCAACTCCAGGTAAGGCCTAACAGGTCAGAGTAGACCAATGCTTCAGTGGAAAACTACTAAATGATAAGAGTAGATTTTTCAAAATCACATTTTTGTAAGAATTAGTAACTTTGATCAACTATTCATTAGTGGTTCCACCTTGCTCTCAGAAGTCTTTGATAGCAACTGTAATTACACTTTATTGTGCTTGGAATGGTCACCTTGCTTTATTCACATTGTCTAAATTTCTTTAGAGGAGAGCTCATTTTAATTTTATTCTCTTATTTCTAACACCCTATAAATTATTTACTGTTTGATAGTTATTTTTGAGTAAACAATTGTTCAAAAACCAAGTGAGAGAAATATAAGTGAATATAAACTTTAATGAGGGAACAAACCAATGTATATTAAAATATGATTAGTGGATACTTTTCAAAGCCAAGTAAGCCACTGTGACCACAAGATGATTTACATGGTACTAGTCACTGATTTTAGTAAGGGACATTCTGTCTATATCATTCATGATTATAAGCTGCTTTTGGTACTTTTTGAATCATGAAAATAAAATATTTTATTCTCAAAGTATTTTAAAAACAGCACATACATATGTTAGTTAAGATAGAATATGCTTATTCCTTTGTATAAGAAGCATAAGACACTTTGCTATTTAAGTAAACTTCTTCACAAAAGAAGTGAAATCATTTGAAAAAGAAATTGGAGCTTAATATGATGCACATGGTCCACAGAATCCACTCTGATGCTTTTCTAGCTTGAGTGCTTTGCTGCAGCCCTGTTTCTGGGTGGTGGTGTGATTGCTGCATAACAGAACCCCCCTCCCCCACCATGCTCAACTCAGTCAGTTGTACAACTAAAGATAAAGATAAATTCAGGAATCTAGTTAGGTCGGTGACCTTCACTGGTAATGAATCTTGTAGACTCATTAGCTGCAATTTGAAGCATTTTAAAATTAATTGCCTTTAGTTTAATGAAGCTTTTGCTTGCTTGAAAATCAGAACAATGGTAAGTATCTGAACAAACTCCTTAACAATTGTTTATCACAGGCTGGTTGTGACCTTGAAGAGGCTTTTTTCTTTTTTCAATTGTAATGTTGTGTATTATATAGAATGCATAGGGAGTGTTTTGTTTTAATTTTTACAATCATTCTTTAAACATTAGGAAGCTTACTAAGCTTGCAATCATTTATAACTCTCTAAACTATGTTAAAATCTCTTCTAATTTTTTGTTCAATTTATGATTTTAATTTTTTGTTTATTCAGTTTATTTGGCCACTGTCATATTGCTCCAGGCACAAAAACCACCCTAACACTATTGTATTATTATAATTTTTAAGAATAGCACATTATAATAATATATACACAAGCTTAATAGGAATGAAATCAATGTCAACATTACAAAGGAAAATAGTCATAAAAAGTAGTGTTAAATAGAGAAATAATTTACCTGGAAGAAACTAGAATTTCTATATTTTGAACTTCTATTTTACCTGTGCACAAAAACATGTTGAAATATTTTTTTATTGAATCAACTGCATAGTGTGTGTGTGTGTGTGTGTGTGTGTGTGTGTGTGTGTGTGTGTGTGTGTGTATAGTGGCTATATATATGTGTGTGACTATATATATATGTGACTATATATATATAATGACTATATATATGATTATATATATATATATAGTCACATAATTTTTTTTTCATTGAGTTTATTTCTTCTGGTACTAGCTATCTTATTACTACTAGATTATTACATATTTTTCTATGATTGCAGAAGTCATTTACTTTTATTATTTGAACTGCATGCACTTGAGTTGTTTTTATAAAAGTAAGATGAATTTCACCGCAACATTCATATACCTGAGTGACCAAGGAAACATATAAAGAGACCCAAAGTAAAATAGCTAAATTCTAGGTTTGTTTTCGCTTTTTACTGTTACCCAGGGAAGTTATTCAAGTTTTATGCTTTTCAGTTTACACATAGCTAAAAATGTAGATAGGATTAGGTTCTCAAAAAGAGTTCCAGCTTTTATTACATTGGAATTATATAATGATATAAATGATGAAGTAAATTATTAAAATGAAATTTAGAAATGTTAAGTGATTCACTCAGTCCCGTAGCAAGTTCATTTCGGTGCAAAGACAAAACACCATTTTTCTGACTTAATAGAAATTATATAATAAAAATGCCCTTGCTTCAACATATTATATTAAAAATTCTTTTTTTCCTTATGCACATATTTTATTTTATTATTTTTAAATTAAATTAATTGTAGTGACATTGGTTAATAAAATTATATAGGTTCCAAGTGTACAATTCAATAATACATCATCTGTATATTACAATTCTTAAATCTGTATTTTAATTAGGTATCTATAAAATTATCACTGAAAATATAGAAGTATTTGCACAAAAGTTTATATGAGACCATTTCTAAAGATGCAGAGTAAACTAAAATGATCTCTGTCTCTGACTCTTTGGGATATGTTACTCCATACTGTATATGATACGAAAATAATATATTGTCGAAGCTGTTTTTAAACTTAACCTTGTATCTTTCCATGAGTTGAAATTCTTTCAAACAATATTTGATGGAAAGAGTATTATAAAATATTCTATAGTCTGTACTTTAAAAGTATATATAGTTCCTATAAGAGTGATTCGAAGAAAGAAAATGCTTCTGAAGCTTTGCAACATAAACATGTATTTTTTTAAAGAAAATAATATTTTTCTTAAAAAAGAGCTGGCAAATGAATGCAAAAACAAGAAAAGACTTAAAATTTCTATGTATTAAGTGAACACTGAGAAGAAAATTCTCTATCACACAGGGCCATTAAAAGAATTAAGTGAGTTAATGTTCATGAAACAAGAAAATGCTGGAACAGATCAGATAATTAGTACATTAAGAAATTCAATAAAAAATAAATTATTAGTATAGTTAAATAATATTATTATAATAAATCCAATTCTTTGAACAACCAAAAAGCATAATTGTTATAAAAGTGTTTTATTGAGTCAAGATGAATTTAAAAACCAGAATAAAAAGCATCAAATTAAGTGGATGTGGATGTACTACCAAATTGACAAGTTGAGTTGATTTTTTTCCCCATGTTGACTCAACATATCCAAAGCTCTTTATGGAATCAGTTTTCTTCAAATGGTTCCACATATTTTCTGTTTATTGGTTTGCTTCATAGATTTATCAAATGCCATCACTTTCAAGGCACAGTCCCACCATTATAGCATCAGCACTTAAAAGGAAAACATTTCCCAAAACTTTTGGAACATTTAGACTAGAGAGGACTTTAAGAATATTCTGTCTTCTCATGTTGGCATAAGGTAGGTGAGGACAGGGCATACTGGTATGTCAAGGGTCTCTTGCTTATTCAAATTTCAAACTGCAGTTTACTCTAACTGCTATAAATGGAAATAGACATTTTCAGAAACAAAACTCTTATTATAATGAATAATAAGGAAGGAAATAAAAGAAGAGAAAATGAGGACTAAAAAGTAGGGAACATTAAAGTGGAAGACAAAGAAGAAATAGGAAAGGAAAAGCAAAGCAACTCACATAAGACAGGAAAAACAAAAAGACACATGTGCCTTATAACTCCAAAATATGATTACCCAGGAAGCTCAGGATATCATAACATCCATACTCATATGTGTATGGCAAGGCTGGCTCTGAGTTTAAAAATTACAAATAACAACATATTCTCACATAGGTATAGATGCATAACAAAAACAAACCAATGAATAAAATTTCTGTATGCTCTGTGTGAAAAAGATTTCTAATTTTTAAATAGACATCATCTTAATGCATATCAGTATTTTGTTGTTTAAAATTAAATTTCTTTTTATTTTAATAATTGAAAATTTTTACCTTATTAGAGCATTGATAATTACTCTTTGAAACATTAAAATGGTTAATTTTTTGATATTAGGAATTTTCCTCAACAAATATATAGCAATCACTGTGCTTTTAATTCTATATGGTGGCTACACTTGCCTCTCAAAACTTTGCTTTGCAGTATTGCTACCCAGCTTTGAAGCCTTGCTACAATATAGAAAATTACTACATTCTCTTTTGTATTCTTTTGTGATGACTTTTGTCCTAAATGCATTAGATGTATACAATGAGAAGAGTTAGCTTTGGCCAACAATCTAACTCTCTTTGTGAGGGATGGTGGGACACTCAGGGTTCTTATGTTTTCTTGACATGAGAAGTAACCTTAGGTAAGCAGATTAATCACATTTGAAAGTAGTCTGAGTTAAGAATCATTTATTATGAGTACAACCTGAATCTGTGCATTTACAATGCATAGTTCCATAAAGGGTCACAGAGACTACAGTTTTGGGGGGTATAGAATAAAAAATGTTTTATGACATAAATAGTTGCCACCTTTTGATGCAATAACACATAATTTATTTAGGAAATTTATCTCTTCTAGGACAAACAATATTGATTAATGTTAAAAAAAAAAAAATGCCTTCGGTGTTCTCCAGGTCTTTCACGGCTCTGTCTTAGCTCCTCAATTGCTTAGCCTCTTTAAATCTTTAGTAAACCTGAGGCAAAACTTCTGGTTTCTACAAATCTGAGAAGAAAATATGATTCTTTGTACAGTTAGCATTTCCTCCCAAAATTGAAAATATTATTAAAAACAAATAACAAATTAAATTGAAAACTTAAATACTTTATAACCTCATATAAGATTAAAACATTATAAATAGGTCTCTAAAAATAGCATGTTAGTATGGTAGCTCCTATTGAGAAATTTTATTTTATATAAGAACTCTCTATCAATGTTATGTAGATATTGAACACAAAATTTATATAATCAGTTGTGTAATTTAAATTAGTCCAAGACAAAAACAGCTTTATAGATACAGGAAACAATTGTTGATTCCCATGGCGGGGACAGTTAAGTAAAATAGGTGAAGATAAAAAACAGTTATAAAATAAATAAGTCATGGGGGTATACTGTATAGCTTAGGGAATATAGTCAACAATATTGTCATAACTTTGTATGGTAACAGATGATAACTAGACTTATGGCGGGGGGGGTCTTTTTATAAGGTGTGTAAATGTTGAATTACTGCTATGTACACCTGAAACTAACAGGATATTGTATGTCAATTATACACCAATTTAAAAAAATACCCTTTTCATACTATTATACCATTTACAGCCCATTAAGTATTTGCTTGCTTCAGTTGCCAGCTGTTCTTACCCATTTGTAAATTTGGAGTTAACTGTGAACCTTTGCAGAAAATATGACCATTCTGTTCACCCCCAGGGATTTGGGTTCAGTAAGTCTTGGGCAGGTGTGAATATCTATATTTTAAAACTTCAGAAGAAATTTTTAGAGATAATCTTATAGTTGGAGGCTACTAGGCATCATGTTTCCAAAATTGTGTTTAAAAAGATGTTGAACTAATTTCTTCCTTGATAATAAAACCCTGCTGTGTTCCCAGTTAATTTACTCAGTTCTTTTATAATGAAGGCCAGAGGCCCTGTCTTTTAAATTTATTTCTATCTGAAAATTCTGTAATTTCAGAAAGTTACTTAAAACATAGGGGAAACTTGTTTATTCATTCACTTCAACTTAGCCTAAAGGAGTAACCTCAATATTCTTACTTATCTACAATGTAATTAATATTAAATATCCTGAGACATATAATGATAATTTGGCTCAATTTTCTTTTATTTTCACCCAAAAAACTTACTCATTTGTGTAAATTCACTGTGCAAATTTACTAAATAGTTTTCTATTGCCAACCTGATCTATTATGCTCTAGCCGCAAGCCAATATTTTATATACCTTGTAATGTATACATAAAAACTCTCCAACTGTACAGTGTTAGATTTCCATAACTCAAAATCATAGCTTAACCTAAATATTATATACATATATACATATATATGTATATATACAAATATATATGTATATATATACATATATATATATGTATATGTGATGAATACAGTGATGAATATAATGAAGTCCCCATCCCCCCAAAAAAAACTCTTGCATTTAAGTGAGACATATAGCCATGTAAACATGTTAATTCAGTTCAATTTAGTGTACAGAAAGGTATGTGCTCATGTTTCTGTGGAAGTCTGGAGGCTGATAAGTTAGTAACTGAAAAGAGAATGAGAAAGAAGAGAGACCACAAGCCAAAGGTAGATTACTGACAAGCACACATTTTAATGGACAAAAGAAAACAAAGAGCTCATAAACAGTCATAAAATAAGTGATCACAGAGAAAGAATTAGATAAGAAGAGAAAAGTGTCATACGGTAAATTAGGAAAGAGTTTTAATGAAGCGGGAATCACTCAATAGTGTCAAATATCACAGAAAATTTCTGCAAAATGAGGTTTAACTGCCCATAGTTTGTGGCAATACAAATACTATTGATGACTCCTTACTAAAACACCATTACCCAGATGGTAGAGACATCATATTGCTTCAAATTGGGGTAAAATTTGAGAGAACAGAGTTAAACTATGTAATCATAGATGTTCACTAATTTGCAAAAAGCTGAGTCGTGAAGGAACAATAAAACAAATAAGAAACCACAGATGATATCCTTTTTCTTAAGGTAGAGGCTCAGAAAACAGAGTCTATTAAAGTCTTCAGGAGAAATTGCATTATAATTCCTTCCTGAAATTGTCTCCACATTCTATGAAAATATTTAAATACACGAATAGATGGTTCTGATAGTCTTAGAGGAAGAACAAAAGGTTAAGGAGTAAAAAGAAGGAGCCCTTTGCTGGCTCACACTGAGAAGAATCACACATCTGTCTACCATGTTCCTCAGCACTGCAGCTTCTGGACAGAGAAAGGAGAGTGACACATATTGTTACCGAAATCAGGTCCTGCTGCTCATCTCCCATAAGCCAATAACTTGGAAGAAAGAGTATGGTAGAAGGAAAGTAAGTTTATTCAAGAGCTGGCACCATGAGAACACAGTGGATTTCGGTCACAAAGGTTGTCCTGCCCCTTCACTGCAGGCAGGGGTTGTTATAGGGAGAGGGCCGGACAAAGGATAAGGGAGAGGCTGCATCCTGGACGGGAGAGAGTGGCCAAGGCCATATCTAATCTTCTGGCCTTGGTTTGTTTCTCAGGCTGCCTGGAGGGGAGGCAAGTAAACTCAAGAATAAATAAGGAGCAGGTGGGGAGCTCCTTTTTAGGGTATCAGTTTGCAGGAGGAACTCACCTCCACAGCCTGCTCTGATGAGCACCTGGAGCTGGTCAAGCGGAGGTCCAGGGAGCACTCGGACATCAGTCTTTGGGCACCAAATGGTCTGGGGACTGTTAGCTTCCTTTGAAGTTTATTTCTAGAGTTTTCAATCATGCAACAGAAGTTTACCTGAAAACTTGCTCTGAAACTTATGAGTAATGCCCTTATGATTACTGACCACAATCCTTCTGGTCTAGCTTTCTTTCCAGACTGCTCCCATCTTTGTTCCTGGGTGGCTAATGCCCAGGAGGACCACGTTGCCAGAAAGGCTTCGTGAAGCACAACAGACACCCACCCCGTCCCCCAGAACTGTCACATGGCTCCTGAAATAATGCCCAGATTTTCTCTTAAACACTCTAAGCCAGACTGAGAAGAATAGGCAGTTTTGAAGGTGTTAACCTGCTGACTTCTCAGATCACTGGTGCCCTGACAATAAACACTTATTCTAAATAGCCTGAGTCCTGCATGGGTCTGTTGGCTGAGTGGCACAGCCAGCACGAATCCCAGCCTCTGTTGCCCTCCAGATACATGAGGATAAAAAAGAAAAAGAATAAAAAATTGTTACAATCATAAGACTAGAATAAAACCATGACAATCACAGCTACAATAACAGAGTTTGGGGCAAAGGCAAGGGAAGCCTGATCCAGAAAAACTCTTTATAGAGGAAAAGTTCAAAATAAGCGGCAAACAAAACTGTTTAATCCTGATAGTCGATAGTGTTGACATGGGGAAGAAAAGTACTTGGACTACAGCATAATTCTCTTTAATGTCTTTGTCTTTCCCACTATATGTCAGTCATAGATATTTTCTTACTCATCTCTGTCTCCAGTGTTTTTAGATGATAAAAAGGTGAATATAAATGGTTTACTTATTTTTTATAGCTAGAATTTAAAATGCTTACCCTGTGTTAATAGAATTTTACCCTTAATTTAATTTAACATACATATTGTTAATACAGTAACATCTTATGATAGAATATTGAAAAGATAAAATTATATTAAATAATTATTTTAAAAAATGAAAAAATAAAAATTTTTAAAAAGTAAGCCTTGCTGAAGTTAAGTCTGATGTAAGAATGAGTGACATTAACCAACCTTTGACCAAAGAGCAGTAAGGAATATCGAATGAAAAAAAAAACTTACAAACTGCATATGGTTTGAGGAAATAATAATAAATAGGTAATATTGAATGAGTGTGTATTGTGTGCGACACACTTATTTTTTAGCTTTGTACCTAATCTCATAATCATCACAATAACTTGAGATAGATACTAATTTATCTCAATTTACAAAAGAATAAAAGCACAGAGCAGTCAAGACACATACTCAAGTTCTGAGACTAATAATCAATGGAGTGAAATTCAAGCTCAGGTAATTTAGCTCCAAAGCCTACAAAATAAAGCAATGTATTGATAAAGCAATGGATATTATAAATAAAATTAATGTGAGGGTGCACACTGGTCAATAATAATCAATCATTATTTATATGCAAGTTCGAAGGCCTGATGTGTGGTAGTTAGGTAGCCATGAGCGACGGGAGTGAAGGCCCAGCTGGGTAACCATAGCGATGACAACACTGATGGCCCAACCAATAAGCCCACTCCTAAAACCTCCCCCCAAAAAACAATACCCCTACATCCTGGAGTACACGGAAATAAATGATCACAGCACAGCAGCCAGGTTAGACTAGCCACGAACACTTGCACAGCAAGGAGTACTCTGACCTTTTCACCTCAGCCTCATTTATACCATCATTATAATGTCGTGCATATGCCTTCTGGTTCATGGATCTAATTATAACATACTGAATTCTGGGAAGGAACATGCACAGTTGACAGTAGATTATGTAACAGGCAACTGTCAATCAAAATGACCTCAAAAGTCAATCAGCTAGCACCACCCTTGTGACTACCCAGCATGGCCCAGATGTGACAGGCCTCCCCACCTCTACTAAGCTACAGCCCTCCCTGGTGTAGCTATTTCTCTCTTGAGAAATAAATCTTACTTTCCTGTAAGATTCTTTATTGCATTGGCAAAAAGGACCGAGGCTCCCTTAGTACCAGTCAGGCAAGAACCTTAGATCGCTCCCCATAGTGACACTGAGACCCAGCAGAACCTATGGTGTAAATTCTAGTCTGAAAGCTGGTAGGCTTGAGACTGAAGAATAGCTGATATTTCAGTCTGAGACTGAAGGCCAAAAAAGACCAATGTTCCAGCTCAGGCAGTCAGATAGGAGAAGTTCCTTCTTGCTCAGCCTTTTTTTCTTTTCATATTTCTATTGATTGGATAAGACCCACACACATTAGGGAGGGCAGTCTGATTTACCTTTTCTACTGATTCAAGTGTTAATCTCATGAAGAAACCCTCACAGACACACACAGAATATTTGGCCAAATGTCTAGGCACTTTGTGGTCAAGTCAAGTGGGCACATAAAATTAACCATCACAAATAGTAAATATTCATTTGTTTAACTTTAGATAAAAATAATCATGTGATATTCTAACACATTCATCTTGCATTTATTGCACTCTAGAAACCAATACTCTAGGCTAGTCCGCTGCTCAACAGCTGTCAAAATAGATGTCAAGACAATGATATTGATGAAGTAGGAGGTAGAGCAATTGAGAAAAATAATCAGAGATTAGTAAAAATTAAGTTCACTTTGAAAGCTTTGAAACAGTTAACTAGAAAAAAATGTTATGTTTCCTCACTGTATGAAGGAAAACATAATGATGTGAAGAACTTTTCATATATAATAAAAATAAATCATTGTATTACAGATGGTACAGAGAATTCAAAAAAGAAAAAACAAACATGTAGGTATTTAGTCGAGATAGAAAGTTTGGGCAATAACCTGACTTAAAGGAAAAGGTAGGGAACCGTAATTACTTGAAAAACTGGTACTAGAGATGCTAGGTACTTTAAATGAATCTCATCATTCATGTTCAGTGGATTCCTTTAAACAAGTAGGCCCCATTAATTAAGATGTCATTGAACACAGAAGAGCAAAATAAATTAAAGGCACTGGGGGCAGTGGATAAAAGGTAAGCTAGAACAGGAAAAGGAGCACACACACACACACCCACACACACACACACAAACACAAACACTTATTGAAAAAAGAGATAATAAAATATAAATATAGTTTAGAATAAACATGAAATAATAGCATTTTTAGACAAAGATTTGATGCAATTATTCTTAATCTTTTATTGTGACTATTTGATATTTGACTCACCATGTACTGATTTGAGCAAAGAATTACATTAAATACTATGGGTAACTAAAAGATATAGAATGTGTTATTTTGGTCCACAACGCTTTTTTATTCCAGATAGTTAGAAAAAAATGGAGTATCACATTCATAATTAGAATATAATTACGCTATTGGTAGTAGTGGTTGAGTACTGAGAGTATCAAATTAGGAACAAGTTAATTTGTGAAAAAGAAATTTAACCAAGATTAGGAGAAGATAGGTGAGAGGAGGGGATAGAAATTATAGCATAGGACTGCAAGTCTGATGATAGGATTGAGTCAACTAAATATATGAGACAATTATGGTTAAAGCATGCCTATATCCAACACGTAATTCAAGCTCAGTGATTAGGAAGAAAGATTCCTTTGGGACTGGCAACATAATAGAGACTTTATAATAAAGTAGAATAGTAAATGCTTTTTTTTCTCACTAGCTACAAATTGGAATTTGTTCACTTATTGGGGTCACCAGACATAGATATAAGGGAAAGTTAATTAAATAGCATTATGTCTCAGTTGTTAGGTTTAATGGTAGTTGGGATACAGTAGAAGAGTAAACACCATGGTTTGTGGGGCAGGTTAAAATATCTACAATTAAGCGTGGACAATTTTAAAAAGTGGAATATATAGAAAATAGATGGTATGAATGAGAGCTATAGGAGATAAAGTAAACATGTTCTAATTGGTCTAAGTGAAATCCCAGAAAGGGGAAAGAAGGTGAGAGATACAGAGATAGAGATAAAAATAGACCACATGGGGAAATAAATATTTAAGAGATCATTTAGTCTGACCAGAGTGGAAACAAAACAACAATAAAATATTGCTTATGTGTTATTAATTTTTTTAACAGAGCACAAATTAGAAAGATGTAAGTCCAAGATATATATAATTAGATAGAACAATGAAAGGAAAGAAAGGAGGGTGGAAGGAGGGAGGGCGGGAGGAAAAAAGGAAGGAAGGACCAAAGTCCATGAAACAAGGGAAGAAAGAAGGGAAGGCAGTAACAATCGTAAAGAATTGCAAAAAATAATGTTATTCTTTCTTTCTCGTTATTTCTTTGTCTCTCCCCTCACCACCACTCTCTAATTTCTATTTGATTCATATGTCTATGTCATTCTTCTATTGCTGAGCAGATCATCTTGCTATTATTGATTTTGTTTTCCCTTGCTATAGACCAGTGTGACTTTCATAGCTCAAGTTTTATAGCACTTTCTAGTTCAAGATCACAACTGGTGTGTTTGCGGCACTAATCTTAATTGACAAGAAAGCAAGTCTTATTGGCTCAACTGTGGCTGTAGCATAGGGCCCAATATCCTGCTGCCCACTCAGCGATGCTTAGAAGAGCAGAATACTAGAAACACGGTTATTTCTCTAAAAGGAAAACATTAGAATAGAAAGGAAATGATGCCCAAAGACATCTCAAAGCAAAACAGTATTTTGCAATTTTAGTAGATCTTTATTTGTATAACTACAAATGTTAAATAATGTAGCATCTCTTTGTTAAAAAAAAAGTGGTTCTTTAAAACAATTAGTTGAGAAAATTTGAATTTCACTTTTTAAGAAAATTTTACTTGGCATTTTATGGAATAGCTACACATATATTGATTAAATCTATAGTCTATGAATATTAGAATATGAATAGGAGCCATCAGTTTTGATAATAGCCTTTTGAAAGAAATCTAGAAAAATGTGTGTGTTCATGTAAGTGTAATGCTTAAAAACACATTAATAATTATCATATATATGATATATTTATTTAAATATACATGTGAGAAAAATATCCAGTAATAATATTATACAAGAATTTTAACAAAAAGACTTCTGGATTCCTTAAACTATTCTTGACTTAAAAAGTATCTTTTTAAAGTAAAATTATATATGCCTTTTGATGATTGTCTGAGAAACTAAAAATTTTCTCAATAAAAAATAGGTTCATCACTCTTTCACAACTACAAATTTTTCTGTTTATATTATTTTCAGGCCATCAAACTATTTGTTTTTGTTAAGCAAAGATGACTGATTAAGGGTGTTAAAAGGAAAATGTTTTCTTCTGGGATTTAATTAGTTTGACTTTAAAAAAAAAGAGATTCAGTTAGCTGTCAGTTACTATTTGTACTATTTGGAGCTCTAGCTAATTAAAGTTCTGAGGAAGCTTTTTAAAATTGTTAAAAAGCCAAGCCCCTTTTAAAACATCTCCAGCATTGCTAAACAAGGAGTGATGGTGAGATTATTGCTCACATATCTTGTTTATTATATTTGTGTGGAAAATGAGCCAGGATATGTAAGCCATTTAGTTGTGCCTATTCTCTTTTTCTTTGTTTTTTAATGCTTTGAAATACATCAACATTTGACATATAGTACATCTATTAGACTAATATGTATCTTGGTAAAACAGATATAACAACAATTTAGAGCTCCACTCCCACTCCACCTTGAGACAGTTGCCAAAATTTCCTTTGTATGTGTGTGTGCATTCAGAGCACTAGTCATTATACATATAAAAATTCTTTTTAAAATGTAAAATGAAAATTAATTACCTGATTTTTCTTATTCAAGGCACTATCAATTTGAAAATTTGGATCTGCTAGCCTTGAGGATATAATGCCCACCAGAGTGGAGTTTTTAAACTCGAAAAGGGCTAAAAAAAAATACAAAAAATTGTTGTCCATGATTAATTCTACACTGTAATAAAATCTAATAAAATAAGGCTTGCTCGATTTATGTTTGTACATTTTTGACTGTGGAGTTTGTTCTCTAATGTAAGTGTCTGGTTTCCCCCATGAGAAATAGATATAGTCAAAATCTCTCTCTCACACACACACACACATATCTCTCCATTTTTTTTTCATATTTCTACTATTTCTGTTCTATGCTGCGGTATCTGCTTCCAGCCTTAGGGACACTGATAATGAGTCTTAGTCTTTGTATATACACATGCTCAAATTTCAGTGCATGCACACAAGGCGATAAATTGATTTATATGAGAAGCTTTCCTTTCTCCAATATTCTCTGCAGGATAGTAGCTATGACTTAGAGATATTGCAGCTCTCTTTCTCTGTAAACTTACCTCATGAGCTGCATTGTCTCTGGAAAGTCAGCTCCAAGTTCATAAACTAACACATTAAGAAGGAGACTGTAAAACACTTTCTGGCAGGAGGAATTCATTTCTATTTAGAGTAACACCTGGAAACTAGTGCTTAATGTTTCGGCAATGAAAATGCCAATATAACTTCTGGAAAAGACAATCAAATTGTCTCGGAGAATGCTAGCCAAAATATTATATATTTATAACTCTGTGTAAATCATTGCAATATTCCTAATATAGGAACAAGTACCAAGTAGCAGTTTCATAAACATTGTTTAATAAAGTGGCCTAGCCTTTCTGGCATCACCAAATGAATGCATTATATTTTACTTTAGAATTTGTATGAAGAATAGGCTTCTAATTTACAAGGGCTAAATACGGACATCAGTGGTTGCAAAGTATTTAACAATATATATAGAGAGAGAAGAAAGGCAACTTTTTTCTACATTCTCGAGAAAAAAAAAAACCTCTATTTAGAACTTTTTATTGTTTTAGAGCATTATTTTTATGTGAAAAAATAAGCCCTATTCATAACTGCTTAATTGCAAAAAGATAATATTTTATTCCCAAAATAAAAAATATTAAGATAAGCCAGTTAGTGACTGGCACAGGGAGGACTAAAATCAGAGACAAACTTTAGTCTCTCTCTGCACTATGATCCCAAGCTGTCACTCTGAGTTAGTTTATACTCTAAGCTCAAACTTTTATAGAGTTTCATCCAATAAAAGAAAAAGAAATGCTTCTTTTCTCCCATATCTAGTTTTTTTAAACCCCAGTAGAGATTTCTATTTATCTATTCTGGATCATTTATTTACTCCTTTGGAAAGAATGTTGAGAGGGAGTTTTAATACACGGAGAAAGACACAGGTTAGGCAAAATTATAAATGTTCATACACAGCTCAATACCAAAATAAAATTAACTGACTGTTTGAAATGATAAATGTAAGAGAAAGAATTTGCTCTATGGGAAGATTCCAATTGTTGTCATTAGTATAATTACAAACACTGAAAGACTAGCTAAGAGGGCGGGGAGACACACAGATACAGTGATATTAGTGAGCTTTTAAGAGTTATTTTGTTAGTGAGTGTGGGGAAAAGAAAATTTAGAATAGAATGAATGAACATTTTCAAAAAGTGTGTGTGAGGGGGTGACTTTCAAAGATCCTTTTCTTCTCTGAAATTATAAAGTTATCAAAAAAATAGTGAATTAGAGGGAATTTGAACACATATCAAGGCAGAGAAATTAGTAAGTAGAAGAGAGAAAATTCCAGTTAAAAATGAGAGACTAAATATTAAAGAAACTATTATTAGTACAGCAAATTCTGAAAAAGAAAAGAAGGAATTCATTGACAAGAACAGATAAGGTTAGTATTAAAAATATGATTGTTGTTTTCTCAAAAATTAAAAAAAATACAATATTTAAATTGATAATTATTTAAAATTGATAAAATATGTGAAACCACAGGTTCAGGAAAAAAACAAAGTATCACGCAGAACAAAATAAATAAATCTACATAAAGCTGCATGGACATCAAAGGCAATAAGAAAAGACAGATCCATTATAAAAGAATCACAAGTTCAGAGAGACATACTCTGAGGAAAAACAAAACAAAACAAAGCAAAGACATTCAATGAGACTTGTGTACTCAACATACTTAAAGTTAAGGAATAAAAGTGAAAATAAGTTGCAGAGTAAAACAACAACAATAACAACAACAATATTAAAACTAAGAAAAAATAGAAAGAAAATAATTTTATAAGGGAAATTTGGAATTCAAGATAGCATGGTGAATAAATAGAATGTATAGTAATAATTAGAGTAAATACAAGCAAATTCTGTCTATATAAATAGTAACAAGTAGAAAATAGTAGACAATGAAGGAGCATAATAAAAGTAACAGTATTAAAATATTCTGCAACAATGTTATCTAGTCAAGCTTAACTTTTATAAATTCCACTTTCCAGGAGGGACTGAACAAGTTATTGTTCAATTTAATGTTAAATTCTTTAGGTCAGTAAACTTAGAAACAGTATTTCTACTTCTGGAAATTTTTTAGGATAATTAAATAAAACAATAAGATGAAAAAGAATGAACAAAAGAGAAAGAAAGAAAGAAAGAAAAAGAAAGAAAGAAATCTGTTTGTGAATTTAATAGACAAATATCAAAACTATACTATCTAACATAGAAAATGATAATGTTTCATAATATACAATATTATCAATTATTTTAAATTATTGTAAAATCAAATTATAAAAAATAAAAATTTATATATATATTACTATTATAAAATGAGATACGTAAAACTATTTTTCACAACCAGTAGCTGTAAGAAAATGTCACTAAGTTTATTATACTAAGGTTTTTGACTGTGCTAGTAGGACTAAGCACAATTGGATAATTTTGCTTTTTAAATCAGTTCATTTTGTTTTGTAAATTTTTGTGCTTTTTATATTTTTTCTGTAATACAATTATAATTGGTTAAATAAACATAACAAGTTTCTCATATATTTCAGTCAAAATTTTACTCAATTTCAATGATATTTCCATCAGAGAACTCACTGTTTATACAATCAGTGAGAACACATTTTTATACTATTTTGTTGCTATTTCCTAGAGAATGTCAACATCTTTGTTATATAATAGCGATTGTGATAAGAGAGTCCCTACACGATGCTGAAAGCTATGTAGATCATACAGGTCATTGTGGAAATTTTGTTTTTTCTGAATTGGCTCTGATGGCTATACCAAAATTAAAGGATACAAGTACTAATGATAGTGATAGACTTGCTCCTTACCCAGTAACCCTAAAGTCTGAAAGGGGTGAAGGGCTGGCATAGTGATTATCATAATCAGTCACGATCATAATCCATCACATTTTAAGTGAAACTGTAGATTATTATACATTTTTATTTGTAGATTTTCTCACAAATAAATTGATATTACATATGGATAAGTAATATCTATATATCAAAATCTGAATAAATATTATTTTCAATATATAAAATAACAGTATATTGAACTATTAAGTCAATTATGTTACTAGACAATGAATTGCCAAACTGATATTTATTTATTCATTTTTTGATAAAATTTTGATGCAACTATATCATCCCCCTTCATCTTCAACTAGATTTCTCAAGCTGAAAATTTACAAGAGGAAGTGCATTAAAAATAGGTGAGCTTACACAATACAATATACAGATCATATATTATAAAATTGTACACTTGAAATCTATATAATTTCATTAAACAATATCACCTCAATAAATTTAATAGAATTTAAGAAAGCAGAAAGATAGGCCTTACCAAATAAATAAATAAATAAATAAGCACTATCTTGGTCACATTGGCTTGGTAATACTGATCCATAATGGCAACTATGATGATTGAATCATTACTGATTAATAATCATCTTAGTCTTTCATTGTTGAGATTTTTTAGAATTGTGATGTCTTCCTATCCATATGCATGAATATATTTTTACATGTAGTGATAAATGTAGGTTTCAAAGTAATGGAGTATTAAATGAGAGTCATTTAAAATAATTTTAGATAATATTTGAGATATTGACATGCGTCTTTGATAAAGAGAAAGTTGGAAAATGCAAATAACTTTAGACCTTTTTCTTCTGAAACACATCAACTTGTTAAATTTAAAAAGTAATACATATTAAAGAGCTTATTTTGAAAGCTATAAATGTACAAATTAAAATGCTAATTCCTGGTGTGGTAATATGATTTTCATTAGAAAAGCTACAGGAAATAGAATTTTGAGGAAAGATATCAATTATGAGCAAATTTAAATTTATTTGTAATTTTTTTTAAGGCTCCCTCACAATTACTTAAAACTGTTACTATTTCATGTAGCACACTCAACAGAAGAAAAGAGCTATTAAGAAAAAGTTCCATATTACGAATTTGTGTATATACTTACTCACCCACATGTTAAAATATATGAAACATAATATTTTGCTACATTTTAAGTTTTATTCAACCTCAAATAAATATATAGTGTGATTCCAATTGTCATTAAAAAATAATAATAGAAATGACAAAACAATTTAATTTACTCCCCACCAAAGTTTACTGATTGAATTATACAAGATGTGTCTAATGTGCAATTTAAGGAAAAACAAGTAGATCAGCCATCTCCAATCTCAATTACAGTGGGAGCAGCAGCCTAATTTAATGGGACAAAGTTCAGCATAGAAAGAAAAAAGTCCAGGATATTGTCTCAGCTTGTTTTGTAAGAGTGTGAACTTATTCAGTTTGCATTTTTAGAAATAATCCAACCTAGTTTCACTGCAATAATATTCATAGCTGTTTTTCCACTTATAAATTTTGTTTAAAATTTTTGCCTTAATTATATTATATATTGATAAGTTATATTAAATAATATATAATATATATTATATACTGTAATATATTATGTGAATTAATCTATAATATATAGATATAATATATAACTATATCATGTATAACATGTTACATTGTATATATATTAATAGCTTAAAAACAAACATAACTGAATAAGTTAAAACAGAAATGACTGAATCAAATATAACTAAATTTAGTAGGTTAAAGAATAGTCAAATACTCACAAGCATTTATTTTTTTATTTGCTTTCAAAACAGATATGATGTTGATTAATCAGGAAAGTCAATTATCAGAAGTTATTTAAGAAATGTTTTGTAAAACATATACACTTATTTATATTAAAGAGATATGTCTTGGATAAAGAAAGCAAGTCAATTTATTTCTGTAAACCTCTGTATCGTTATTTCGACAGAATATAAACTCTTTTGACATCCTCTGTGTTGCCGCATCATAGACAAATGTTATCTATTGACACTAGGAGAGGGGTTATTATAAAATGTTCTATATTATTTTGATTTTGTGAACAGTTTAAGTTCATGGAGGAAAATAGCTTTAGTTACAAGATGACTTCATTTGGTTTCACAAAAGCTGTTTCCCATATAGTCAGCTTATGTCCAATGTATAACATATATTTATACATAGGTAGAGCAATCATTCCAGCAGAAGATAGTAACTTCTACCTATTCCATTTGCTCAGAGCATGAATAAAGTTTCCTTATATGAGAATAAATACTTCAACTTGTAGAATGGTTTTCTAATATGTTGTGAGATGTGCTCTATTGAACTTGATTACAAGAAAAGTGAAAATTTATAACATCTATTCATTTCTCAAGTCATTTATAACACTTTAATATATTTAAAATTTACAAGTGTATATTCTAAACTTCTCATATAGTAAATTAATTTTTAACAATATTAATAGTCTTAGTTACCCCAGCGTTAATCAATATCCCTTTGAGTTAATCAGTAATTAACTCAAAAATCATTTATATATTATGATTATTTTACCATAACTATTGAATTTAGTATAAAATCTAGCAATTTCTAATTTTATGTTCTTTTGCACATACATAAATAGAGCTAATCTCCAGGTAAAAACGTAAGATATTCTCAAATGATTTTGGAAAGTTATGTAACGTGAACCAGTACTTTTAAGAATTAAATATTAGCAAGAATTAATTTTTGCTTGTAAAAGCATCTACCTATATACTTCATTTGCTGCATTCTAATTTTTTTTAAATCTGCTATTGCATGAGTTGATTTAAAAAATATTTATAAACTGAAAATTTGTGTTTTAAAAGAAAATTCAAGTTTAGATCCCTAAGCTGTTTTTCAAAGTAAACTAAAAACAGAAATTAGAGAATACAGCAAAAAGGAGACAGTTATAAGAAACAAAGGAAAGAGAGGCTTTTAGTTATGAAACAAAATTGTAGAAAATTTAGGAAAGGAGACATACAATCAGTGTAAATTGAAAAGAAACTGTAGAAGTTTGCTTGTTACTGAAAAAATGGCAACAAAAATTAAAATAATGAATAATAGAATTATTGAGTTGGCTAATGCAACCCATAGTAAATAATTGGAAAAATAATTTTGAAATACTATGAGTGTCATAGACGTAATTTTGGGTCCACATGACACTGCAATTGTGATTAGTTTTTTAAAATGTTTTTAGTAGTTCAAACAATTAAAATAACGTGACTCATGTGCCATAGTGTCATTAACATGTTAGGATGTTAGTGGTATCTAGAATAAAGGATGCGATGAGTAAAAATATGTGAAAATGTTTTAAATAAAAAAGTAACATGATTGTAAGCTATAATCAACATGACAAAATTTATCAGATAAAATGCTCTTTCCATGGAAATCAGTAAAATCAGAATAAGTATCTAGAATATTATTAAAGATACTTGTTTCTTAGTCCTATGACTTAGTTTATTCATCAAAATGAGAAATTATTGTTTAAGGCAATCTTTTACTTAACTTTGTCTCCTTATTTCTTAATAGATCATAATTTGTTTTAATTATTATGAAAATATCTCTACAACCAGCAACACTCTGCTTGATAAAAGCTATAAGAATTCATTAATCTTTTTAGTTATTTTTAAAAGAAGTTCCAGAAGAATTGGAAATCTGTATCAAAGGTCACTTCACATTAAATGTATTCTGATGAGTTAAAAATGCAAGGACTCATCAATTTTAAATTCTTGATGGTAGAACAGAACAGGCAGTGTTCTATCAATGCTTATGAGAAAATTGTCACAGGTGTCTATTTGTTGACAGAATGCTTGAACAGCACCAATTTCTTGTAAACTATCAATACAATAGGACAAATGAGGGTGAGAAGATCTTATTAGTATATTTATGAATGCACAGCATTATGATTACAATAATTGTGCCCCTATTGTCAACATATTTTAGTACTAATAAACAAAAATAAGAACTATCATTGATGTAAATGATAAAGAATGTTGGAATCTGATGATTGCCTAGTGTATTTTAGATACTTAAGCGATATCAATCTTTTATTTTATTTTTAAAAGTATTATTGTCTAAGAAAGAGAGGTTTCTTGCTTTTGCTTGAGTTGTGATGTTTCCCTTAGCCCTATAGGCAGGTGACATACAGAAAATGTAGTCAGCAAAAGCAAGAGGGAAGAGCAGAGAGTTAGAATAACATCCATTTGATTTAATGACACTTGTACAAACAATTCATAAATAGTAATATTTGGTATCATGTATGAATGAGAAAATAAAAGTCAAAATCCATCATCTGTGAATTCAAGATATAGCCCCATCTGTTGCAGTTCTTTGAGTTAAAGATATAGAAAAAGCAATTTAAAATCCTAACTGAAAGTCTCAAATAATATAAAGAAAAACTTTGTCATTTGTAGCCTATTTTTAAAATATGACTGTTAAAAACTATTTAACTCCCATACTAGTATTATCATTATTATTATTATTATTTAACTTTCATACTAGTATTATTCAAAATCAAGTATTTTAACATCAATCGTTAGTATTTTTAAAAATCAAGGTGGATATAACTAAAATAAAATAAATATAATTAAAACTATAGTTGCATTTTTCCCTTAATGAAGTCTTCAATCATAACAAACTGAAGTCCTAATTTTTAAGGAATCATCCCATTTGAGAACCATCAATTATCATCAGTTCAATTGTATCAAATTGCATTGAATTCCAGGTAGATATTTCCATAATTTTACTAAGCGCTAATAGAGAACATAGAGGAAATGCTCAGTCCAAGTGTTTTATTATTTAACATTAAATATTGGTGGCAGACCAGAGCAAATACTAAAAATTTTCACACAAAACATTCACACAAAGATGCTTTTTCCATGGAGCACCAGGAAGCTGCAGTGTTGACAAAAATAACGTAATAGTAGATGTAGCTATTAATATAGTAATATAGCTGCGTTCAATTTGAGAACAGAAAGAAATTAATTTGCTTATTATTGTTAAAGGGAAACAGGATCAAATAGATCAGAGAAGTCTCCAGCTTAAAACTAAAAAAAAAAAAAAAAAAGCCAGAAAAATCTACCTACTCCCAGTTGCCACAATCATAGCCCCACAGCAAATATTTAAGATTGAAGCTTTCGAAAACTATGGGTCTCTTGGCAACCCTATATGAGCTCTGCTTCTCAGCCCAGAAGAAAAAGATACCAGAAAATAAGTTTTTAAAGGACTAGAGATGGAAAAGAATAAAAACAGAACCTTGGCAGCCAATATCAGAGTTAGGGATGTTTTGGGTCTCCCTGCTGGTACCAGATAAATGGCTACAGGCATTTTGAAGAGGACTTCAGATGTCATATCATTCCCTTAACTTTGTATTTTCCATCTCAGTTTCTGACCCCAGCTTTAAAAGTGCTCCTATAATCCGTACAATTTAACTTTCTGCTCTTAACTTCACATTGGTCTTTTTGTTTGTTTGTTTGTTTTAATGAGAAGTCTCTGCTCATGCTTAACTATAAATTTTAAGCCACCTGGGGTTACTATATTCAGATCCCTACCCTACTTCAAGCTAACCTGAGCTCCACACATGTAACTGAATTTGATTGTCTTTAGTACTGTTTGTCTAAACAGCACAGCTTCTAAATTCTGCTCTTAGATTTCAGGCCTCTAAAGCATACCCACAGCCTCTAAGCAGTGTTTCACCACCTTATGCATTTATAGACATTTCTTTTCTAGTTTCTCAGAGCTTACTTGTTTCTTTCTTTGTAGCCACAAAAGGAATCTCTCTTGAATTTTCATCCTAAATCCAAAAGCCTTCTATTGAAGGAGGCAGAACAGAAATTGCTGAAAGATTATAACACTTCAGTCCTTCATTCAGAATTTACAGAACTGTTATTAGCAGAAATTCAGAATTCAATTTCTATTAAAATTAGCTCATGATCCTTCAAGGCTAGGAATTGGAGGTGAGGGTAAGCCATAAAAATTAGTGGTGTTCCATATGCTGAAAGTCTAAAAGAACCTATGGTGTAACAAAGTAAATTACATGCAAGATTTGAAACATCATGATTATAAGAAAATATATCAAACTTCCAGAGCAGATATTTTAGAAAAAAAAATTGTTTGTTTTCACATGGATCACCACAACTCACCACTATGTAGGACCTTCTGTTAATGAAATGATAGCTACTTCTATATTCATAAACTGGCATATTTTAAAAATAATATTTTCTCATATGTCTATTATATATCTTGTTTCATTTAAGGAAACATAATATCTGTCCATCAAGTTGCCTTTGGCACCTCAGTTTTGAATTGTCTGTCATCTACACTATCAAACTCACCAGAAATAGGTACATGTCAGTATTTAGACATGTGTTGCCATACCTCAATATTAAATCATTATAAAACTACACTCCCAGATAGTATGTATCAGCTTCTAACTTTCATTATTATCCATGTAGGATTATAATAACATTGCACATTCCACATTTATTGAAGGTTTATTTAAGAATTGTCATGTACATAAAATTTCAATGTGTTTTTGTAAACAAAATAGCTGATATGGATCATTTGTATGTATGGTTTGACATCCAGAATACAAAGTAGGTCATCACATTCCCCTCAAAAGTCAGTACTAGTAAGAAAAACCCAAATAAAAAAGGCATGCTTTTTATTATATAATTAAAACTATGTAGTACGTTGTATTTTCTTCTTATGTTTGGTTGTAAAGAAACTCAGAATTCTCTGACTTTTTTTTCTTAACATAAATATTTAAGTAAATTTACTTTTTTTCCTTCCTTTAGATTTGTTTTAATATGTAAATCGTAGTTTTCAATTTTACTATTCTTGGTTTGCTGTATCTATAATTTTTTATTATAAATTATATAAAATATATTTTTAGAATTATGTAGGCTACATGGTTTTTTTAAGCAGTGTATTGATTCATAGTTCAATTTTCACAATGTGCTGTGTTTAACAGAGTAGAAAGATAGATGATAAACAGAGGTAGGAAAAACTTATTGCATTTTATACAAGGTAATCTACTGAGATGAATAAATAAGAGATGATAGAAGCTATGTGCATAAATATGAGTGGAAAATTGTTAATTGATAATAACAAGTGAAAATTGCTGCAAATTAGAAAAGTATGTTTGGCATTATGAAAAGCAATTTGGGATATTATTCTAATATCAGTCCTCTGAGATAAAGGCTTTTGTCGGTTGGACAGTCAAAAAAACCCCACAAAATCCATGAATATAATCCTGACAGATGCTACTTTTGCTTAAAGAATCAAAAATAAATTACTATCATTGAAAGTGGTAGGTAAAGAGCTGGAGGGTTTGTTAAAGGAAAAAGGAATAGAAGAAATGACAGAAATCAATGCCATGATCAACATTTTTCATATGCACTAAAAACTATTCACATATTGCAGTAGGCCAGCACTAATAAGACATTAACCATCATTTTGTATTTTAATATTTATGCATTAGCCAAGAAAAACATCTACGCTGCTATTAAAAAGAGAAGCACAACATCATTACACAGTGAGAGAAGAAAAGCTTTGAGGTATTAGAAGGCCACTCTGATTTTTATAATAGTAATTGTACTGTCATTCACATTGTAATTATCATGGCTAAAAATTAGAGATGAGATTATATTTATCAGAATATATTGTTGCAAGCCTAATGGCTTAAATTATACCATGCTCAAATATAAAAATATGTTATATGCAAACATTTACATTGAGAAGTCTAATTTTTCTCATTTTTTGAACCTTTTATTATTTCTAAGAGAAAGTCATAAGAAGAGATTATAGCTGCTTTGAAAATCAGATAATAATGTCCTAGATAAATGAAAATGTACCATTTTAAAAAAATTGAGCCATATTGTAAAAGTCACATCCAAAGACTCTAAACACACATTTGTGCTGCTACACCAATAGTGGTGTTCTAGTTTTTATGTAATTTCCACATTAACATGACAGGTTTTGTCAATAAAGTTTAGAGACACTTTGACACTTTAGGCATTTGCAGACACGAAGACCTAAAAACATTTCAAACAATTTTTTCATTGATGTTTATATCACATAAATATCTGTTTTCAAAATACATTATTTTGACTTCGTTTTGCAGTTTTACATGTAACTATTCTCCATATCAATTTATTTATCTATATTTTTTTACTGTTGGACACACAGTTTGCGTAAGTAATGACTACATAATTTCTACCCCTAAAGAATAGCTTTTCTGAGAACATCTCTCCCAGTGAGGACAACTAGAAAATCTGTACTTGAAAAAATATATACATCAAAACCATCTGGATGAAGCTAAGAAGAGGGTAAAGACAAGAGGTAACAAGATCATAGGAAGAGAAGAAACCTGGGTGAGTTCTGCCTTTTATCTGGAGATACTTGTCAATTGTAAGATAAGTGCTGAAAGGCAAACAATGTGTCATGGCTTTTTACAGTCTCATGTCTGGGGCCAAAGAAATGGTGCTTTGATAAAGAGACTGAAGATGACTTATAAGGCTCTGAAAGCAATAGGCCTTAGTGGTAATGCAGAACAGGCAATAAGACTGAAGCACATCCTCTAATTGTCTCACTACCTAGTTGTATAACAGCTTTCTGTGCCTAGACTACCTCTTGACAGCAAGCAGAGTAAATTATTTCTGAAGGAAGGTACTATAACTAAGAATCTTAATCATCATAATTTTTTAAAATCTCAATGAAGATATGTAAAAATATAACAAGAATTGATAAGAAACAAATAGAAAAAAATGGCAATGGAAGCAAAGGTATCCAGATAGTGGAGTCATGTGTGAACTTTCAAACAAATGTAATTGATGTATTTAAGATTCTTAAGTGACAAGATGAAGGATTTCAGAGAAAACAAGAAATCAATGAAAATACTATGAGAAATGAAAGCTAACATTCAAATACAAGATGAACTGAAATGGCAGATTAGACAAATGAGAGGAGAGAATTTCAAATTACATGTTAAAAATAAGTAAAAGAATTCCAGAATGAAGCATAAAAATAAAATAAAAGAATAAAAATGTCAAAATAGACTTCCCTTTTCAACTTTGACATAGAAAAACCTTGGAAGTCGAAGTCTTCCCTTCTGTTATTAAAAAAATAAAGCATTGAACAAACCAAAAATAATTATGGCCATCAGAAAATGGAGTTTGCAAGGGCAACTCATCATCTGAAATCTGGAAGAGACAGGCAAATTCAGAATCACAGCCAAGACTGGATTACTTAGAGCAAAAGCCACTGGAGCTACAAACTGGTAGAAATACTAAGATGGTATTTTTGATAAATTGTTGGATGTGGTGACCAGATTCTTGCAGTAAAGATCCAGAACACTCTTCATGTGGGTTTTGCAGGGAAAAGGTAAAAGTAAACATTATTAAGTATGCCCAGAACAATCGCTATTGAAAACCTTTCTTTCTAGAGGAAAAGACTTAATGAGAGCTTCGTTCTAGTTGGAGAAAGAATTTCCTCACACTAAAGCCCCCTCTAGCATTCCTATCTCTAAGGGAGTAGGGGAGTTAGCACTGGAGAAACACATGAGGAAGTTACAACCCAGAGACATAGGTTCACTAAAAGACTGAGATTTAATCACAAGATTATAGAATGCTTTCCCAATCTCACACCTAAACCACAACAGGTCTCCACTATAATAGCAGTAGATTGCTACTAAAAGAGATGCAATAGGCAAACTTTTTCTCTGAGGAGAAATACTTAGAGAAGAATAAAGTTTTTAGTATCTCATCCTTTTATAATGCTGCATAATAGTCTATTGTATGGCTGTATTACAGTTTGTTTATCCATTGACCTATTGAAGGAAGTTTTAACTGATTCCAATTTTAAGTGATGTAAATAAAGCTGCTATAAACCTTTGCATTTTTATGTGCTCATAAGTTTATGTGGTCAGGGTTCAAAGTGGTTTAACTAGAAACTATGAGTCTTTTCTAAAGTGGTTGTACAATTTTACAATCTCACCAATAAAGAATGAGAGTTCCTGTAGCTCCATGTTCTCACCAACATTTGATATAGTCATTTTTTTTTGTATGTTAGCCATTCTAATAGGTGTATATGACATCTCACTGTTGCTCTGATTTTCAGTCTCTAATGACAAATGTCTTCGAGCATATTTTCATAGACTTGTTTTCCATCTTTATAGCTTCTTTGGTGAAGTGTCCATTCAGATCTCTTGTCCATTTGAAAAATTGTTATTTCTTTATTGTAGAGTTTCAAAATTTATTTTTATATTTTGGATCCAAATTCTTCATTAGATCTGTCTTTTATAAATATTTTCTCCTGTTTTGTCACTTGCCCATTTATTTTTTTAATAGTGTCTTTCACAGAGTGCAGAAGCTTTAAATTTTAATAAAATCTATCTTAATGTTTTTTCATGTATCATTAGGCACGGGTTGTGTGTAGTGACTTCCTTACAAAGTGTACTGTATGGAAAGGGGAGAGAAATAATAACTGTAACATGGAAAAAAACTGACAAACACTATCTCACCCAGAAGTAAGTCGTATTGTCAACATGCTCCCTTGATGTGATCTGATGAGAAAGACATTTTATCTCTGTGGTCTAACTTCAAAAAGTATATAATCTCATTCTCATCATGAGTAAAACATCAAAGTTGAAGGATTTTCTACAAAATGCCTGACAAATACTTCCCTAAATTGTCAAAATCATAAAAAGAAAAGAACATATCTTAAGAAACTGCCACAGCTAAGAAGAGTGTAAAGAGCTATGACAACTATATATTATGTGATATCTTAGATGGGATATCGGAATAGAAGAGGGGCATTTAGTAGAAACAAAGAAAATATAAATAAAGGGTGGTTTTTAGTTAATAGTAATATATCAACACTGGTTCATTAATTGTAAGAAATGTACCATACTTATATAAGATGTTAAAATATGGTTAAGTGTTTAAGGCATATGGGAACTCCCTGTAATATTTTCACAATTTTTTTTTGTAAATTAAAAACTGTTCTAAAAAGAAAGTTTATTAGAAACAGCAAAGCAAAAAGCAGAGATTGTTAGTGGAGAAAGGGCATAAAAGACCTTAGTGTTATCTTCCTTGATTTGATTGAAGGATACACGAGTGTTTCTACTTTGTGAAAATTTATAGATCTGTACAGTTTTGCTATGTACCTTTTTCAGTCTTTATATTACACTTCAATTAAAAGAAAGCATATGAATAAAATATGCTTCATGAATAAAAGGAAAGCATTAAAAAGATTACCAATTGAATTTGCAGAGCAGAGACCTATGAAACTAAATCTCTGCTTTGTAAACAAATCATGAAACTAGGCCTGCTTTCATGCTGAGTCCATAAATTGTCAAAACATTAGGCAATTGTCAGTTCCAAAAGTGAGGATGCAAGTCTTCAAAGTATAGGTTGAAAATCTGAATGAACTCTGTTGGACCTCAGGGTCTTTCCTTCACTCTGCATATTCAGAAGACTCCCAATCCACAAACTTTGCAGATGACTTTTAGAATTATAGAAGAAAGAGGACTCTAAACTCAGGTAAAATCAAAATTTGAAAATAAAATACCCCATTTTACTTTCCCCATTAAGCTATAATACCATAAAATTATTTAATCTTCTCTAACAAAAAAATACCAGAAAACCACTCTGTGAAAATATTGACAAATATAGAAACCACTTTGTGAAAATATCGACAAATATAGAAATATAAATTGGTATTTGGGGATCCACTATTAAATCAAATAAGGACCTTAATATAAAAACTAACACTCAATTTTGAGCATAATTACATCGATGTTTACTATTAGGAAATGGATCAGTTGACCATAGAAGTTATTGAAAATTTATTTTGCCGCAGAAATTCTTCCTACCCTGTAATAATGATGCCCTGTGCAGCCTTCTGCTGCAGTTGTTTCACTGCATTTGTCTTCAAGCATAATTGCCACTGAATGTGGTGATAGAGGATCCCAGCGATAGTAAATGTGCTTAGTTTAGTTAATCCCTGTTTCAAGCAATACCTCGAGTTTAAGCCAGACCATTTACACCCAAATGTCTGAAATATGTGGACTAATTAAATATCTTTTAAGGGAACCTACTGGCAAAGGTGTCTTCTGTACCACAGATATTTACCAAATGATTCTCCAACATCCAAGATTAAACTAAAAACGTCTTATGAGAACTTAGATACTCTTTTAACATATTATAGGTTTACATAAAGAGATGTCAACTAATTTATGAATGGGGAAAAAACACCCTTTAAGCTTGGAATCAACCTCAACAAGGAAGGGTGAGTTTTATACACAGTCCTAAAATCAACAGACTCCAAACTTGGACCAAAATTAATTAACAAATGTTTCATTAAGAGTATGTTACAGGGTTTTAACAATAAACACTTAGGCTTGATGAAGAATTATTTTGACTGTAGTTTAAGAACCAAACAGAAAACAAACAATGTAAAAGATATATACCTGAGAAGTATATATGTCAGTATGTATACATTCAAAACTCAGCAAGGGCAAAAGAGCTCCATTTTATTAGACAATGTTCTGTGGAGCTGGTCAACAATTGTGGCAAATTCCATGAGGTTATAACATTTAATTATGTTACATTATTTTTCTCTTTGGTTAAAAGATAAAATTCATTAAAATTGTTCTCTAGTTTTAATAATAATTGGATTAGTTTTAGTTTAAATGTTATTCTCCTAGTGCATAATAGGGAGAAAATAAGGCTGAAAATTTAACTTCAGCTATATTTACGTTGCATGTGCAAAAGCCAATGGCCTCTAAAAACTCCATCAGTCCAACTGACCTGTCTACAGGCACTTGCACACTTAATTTGTGTTGTTTCTAATCACTTGACATTCTTCATTTTATAATCTGTTAAATGAAAATTGATAAGATTCATTTTTAGAAGATGCAGTTTTTACTGAAAAGTTTTGGACATAGAGCTGAAAATAAGATTAAAATGATGCCCTTATATCACAAATTTTCTTTTGATGATTGTATTATCCTTGGGACTTTATTTTCTTTCAGAAACTGATATGTGATCAAAGCACTAAATGTATTCAGGTTCTTTTAGGAAACATTCAATATTCAGTGGACTGTCCAGAATGCAGACTACTAATATTGCTAAGTTATGAGTCCAATTCACTCTATCAAATATACTGAAAATTACACAAATTAAAATGAAATTGGGAATATTCTAATAGTGCTACTTTTAATTACATTAAGCATTTTTCACACATGGGTACTTTATTATAACTTATCAGCATTATATAATCATGAAACCTCAAAATATTCCCACTTTAAGAGTGCCTGTCTCATAAATGAGTTTCAGTGCATGAACTTGCTGAAACATAATGCTCTCTAAAACTCATTTTGTTAAACTCAATACTTTTATTTTGTCTTTCTACATACCTCGCATTCGCCTTCATACATAGCAAAACAATCTCACAAGTGTTTTGATTTCTATTCCAAATCTGCAGCTGAAGACTGTTTCTAAAAACATTGCATATAAAACATTTCCTCACACTGCTGTTAACAGAAAAGACATTAAAGTTTGCCTCTACAAATGAGGACCGGTATTGATTTTTATAAATAGGGTTCTACTGTGCTTTTCATGTGTTGAGTCATTAACCAGAGTATTTGGATTATGCAGCTTTTATGATTCTTTCAGCTCATATAGTCTGATTTAATTTTAGCATTTTCATTTAGCATTTCAAAAGGTGTCACAGAGGACAGAGGGATGTACTGGGTTGACATATGGCATTCAGTTAGAGATACCAGAGAATGTCAGTACTTTTTCTCTCACTTATAAAAAAGAAAAACACTCTAATGCTATTTATTGTTGAGAGAAGAATTCATCTAAGATTCCATTTAAGTGCTTTAATAGAATACCTCTTTTTAACTTATTTTATCACAGTAGACTTCATGAATTTAGGTAAACTTTTTCTTTTTTAATTTTTAAAATAGTAATTAATACTGACAGTAACTACAATATTGAATTTAGCACCAGATAATACTTTTTACCATCAATTTGATAAACTGGGATAATTTACTTAAACTTTCCAAGACCCAACTTCTCATTGGTAAAATGAAAATGACAACTATCTCATTAAGCTTGGATTAGTTTCCTAGGGCTGCTGTGACAAAGTACCACAGGCTGGCTGGCTGGCTTTAAACCACAGATGGTCTCACAGTTCTGGAGGCTAGAGGAACAGAGAAAGTTTTCATCAGTGCTGTTCTCCCTCTGAAACATGTCGGGGAGGATCGCTCCTTGCCTTCTTCCGAGCTTCTGATAGTTTGACAGCTTTTCTTGGTGTCTTTTGGCTTGTGGTGGCGCCACTCCAGTCTCTACCTCTGCTGTCACATGCTGTTCTTGTGTGTCTCTGTCTCTGTGTCTCTTCCAATAAAAATACCACTCATATTGAATTAGGGGCCCTCCCTACTCTGATATGAACCCATTTTAACTAATTACATTTGAAACAATTCTATTTCCAAATAAGGTCACATTCTAAGATGCGGAGGTTTAGAACTTCAATGCATCGTATTGGGGGCACTGCTCAACCCATATCAGAGTTGGAGTAAGGTTTTAAGGAAAACATGATAAAAATTTTCTTCAACAGTATCCAGTAATAGTAGCTTCTCAATAAATATTAGAAGAGTTGAGAAGAGAAAGTTTAAAATAAATACAATTACCTAGACCTTGTGTCAAGCAGGAGCCTCGTGTCTCCAATAATAAAAGTCAGTTAAGTCATAGGAAAAGCTGGCAAACACAAGGGTTGATTTCAGAGAGTCAATGACCTATAATATAAGAAGGGATCTACTAGGTTAGCATTTACAGAACATACATGGGAGCACTTTGCATCTGTCTAATTTAGGAAAATTTTTAAAAAATGAATTATTAGTCCTCCAATCACTGTGGCTCAATAGATTTATGAAGAAGAGATATGTTATGGAGTTAATAGGTCCAAAAAGTTTCATTGTTTCTGATACCTAGCTAGGTTAAGAACCACTAAGTAACCTTGTTTCCTCAAAACCATACGTTAGTGAATCTTATTTTTGATCCGGATGTTCATAGCAGCATTCACGGTGGCCAAGACTGAAGTGCCCTTTAATAGATGGTAGGATCAAGAAGATGTGGCACATATATACAATAGAATATTACTTGGCTATAAAAAGAGATGAAATACTGCCATTTGTGACAGCATGTATGGATCTTGAGATTATCATGCTAAGCGAAATAAGTCAGACAGAAAAAGTTGAGACCCATATGATTTCACTCATAGGTGGGGTATAAAACTGAAAGCAACAAATGAACAAAATAAATAGAGACTCATGGACACAAACAACAGTTTAGTGGTTACCAGAGTGAAAGTGGGGAGAAGGAAAGAAAAGATTGGTAAAGGGGGTCAAATATAATGACAGAAGAGATTTGAATTTGGGCTGTGAACTCACAGTGCAATATACATATGATGCATTATTGAATTGTGCACTTGAAACCTATATAATTTTATTAACTGATGCCACCTAATAAATTTAATAAAAGAAAAGTGAAGTATTTTTAATGTTAAGATAATTTGTCACTTTAAAAAAGTAATTCCGCTTTAGTTTTCTCGTCAAGATTTGCATATTGTTTAGCAATTCAGATCTCATACCCTTTCACTATTGATGAATATGATATTGAGCTAAAGCAAAGAAGAGAATTAAGCTTGTAGCTGGAGCCAGGGAGAGGTAGTGAAAGATAACCAGACTTTAACAGAAAAATAAATTCCAGAATCTGGATAAAAGAATATAAGGTAAAATCTCTGAGAAGTATGTAGATTTCCAGATGGCTTTTTTGTCCTATGCCCCTGGGAGACTAGCTCTTCCCTACAGAGACCTTAATGTGGATTACCTGCAGAAGTTAAAAATACAAATCTATGGCTTAGGAGTTAATTGGTACAGCTAAACCTCGAATATCCCATAAGCGGGGACAAATCAAAAGTTGTGGGACCAGAAACTCATACAATTTGAGTGGACTTTTACAAAAAAAATAATATAAAGTTATAAATCAAAAATAAATTTAACATGGAATATTTTATTAGAATAAGTAAAAAGTCCACAATTTACAAATTTAAAAATGCTGGTAGATATTAAGGAATCACAAAGTTAGAATATATTTACATACTGACCAACTGAAAACCTTCTATAATACTTTTTCCCAAACAGAAAAATAAAACCAACAAAATGGAAGTTAGAAATCTGAAATATATACACAATTTTACATTATAGTATATATTACATAAATATATATAAATATAATATGCACATATTTTGTCAGGTCAAAATCAAATACATCAATATAAAATATTCTTAAGTTTAAAAATGAATCAAATACTGGGCATAAGAACCTTTAATTAATGGGGCTTTAGAGAAATTTTTTAAAGCATCTATAAACATAAAAAATGACTGACATTTACTGCCTGATGGCCATCTGCGTCTGTAAAAATAATTTTCAACTACTAAGCCTGATTTTTCTCTTCTGCATTCAATAATGAAGTTGTTTGCCAAAGTCTCCCTGGCATTTTACTTTTATTATGCAGTTCTATCCACAGCACTGTAATGTGCTTCGCTCAATTCCATAGACTTATCTATTATCCTTTTTTTTTCTGAGTTGTCTGCTCACTGTACAGTTTCATAAGAAAAGACCTTATTTTCATGAAAGCATCAAAGGAAGAGCTGTTGAACAAACATCACTTGAGTATTAAAAAGAAATGTTTAAATTTAAGACACAAAATAAAAATAACAGATATTAGTAAATTATTTTTAGTGTTATTTTTTTTAATAATACAGACTTAACTCCTTATTATTTATAAATATCTAATAAATATATAAAATATGTAAAAAGATTTTACTTTTGCCATAAGTAAAAAAATATGAACTAATAAGAAACAGAAAGCAAATTATGAAGTATGGCTTTATTTTCTCCAATCATATAGAGCATTTCTCTCTCTCTCTCTCTCTCTCTCTCGTACATGTTTGTATGTTTGTATATCTGTGTACACATCACATTTTAAGCTCTTAAACAATTTGGTAAACAGCCAATTAACTGGTTTAGAAGGCATGATAACAGAACATGATCCAGTTAAATCAAAGCAAGAAGAAATAACATTTCTTTGCAGGAGAATGTAGTTAGTACCTACTATGTCTCTAGATATTGTTATGAGAGCATAAACTGCTTTGGGTGATTTCATGTTCCACATAATACATGTCCATTTCAACTTATTCATACAATGGAATACATTGATGCTTTTGTCAGATTTGATACCAATGGACATATCAGCTTTGCCCAGCTCCACTGCCAACACTTAAAACTACTGTCATATTGTTCTTTTCTTCTATGCATTTGCTACATTCTGCGGCACTAGTGGGAGATTGAAATTGTGCCATTGTTGTCTTGTAACCATGGAACAGAAAGCCTGATGAAGGATATAAAAGGTGTAACTTGGTCATGATGGATTTTGGGGTTTTCTTTTACCATAGAATAGAACTGAAAAGACTATATTTTTATACAATGTAGTTTCTATTTGGAATAGATTTTCTGGGGAAAGTAATAAACAAATGGCGTGGGTTCTGTAACAGATTTTACATGATTTCCGGGACAAGCACGAGTGAAGGCAGGCCAGGTCGTAGGCGTTTCTATTATTGCTTTTATACATCATGTTGTAAGTATTCGTTTCCACATTCTCTTCCGCTGACCTGTGACCTCTAAAAGGAAAGAAATTTTGTGTTGTCTACCACAAGCATAGTCTCTAACCTATAGCACATGTTCAATGAGTTAATGGTAAAAATAATAGCCCTCAAAATAGTAAGAATATTAACATAATTTTCAGAGATAGTTCAAAGATTTTTTGAAAAAAAAGGACATCAGCAGAGATTCTTATTGGTATGTTTGGTCCTTAAATAAATTCAACAAATGAACCTCTGCTTTTGGCTTATTAAAATTATGTTCCACAATAATCTAGGCAAGACTTTGAAAAGTAAATGATTAATTGCATCTTTCAGAATAGACTCCACTTTTCAATCGCAGAGGTGGAATTCACATCCTGGTAGAATGAATCGGAAGGTATATTTCTGTGTGATTCTCAAATCTCTTTTTAGTTATGTTATGCCTTTAACCAATATTAGGTTGTGCAGAGTTCAGAATACAAATTATAGTTTGAGCTCACCGTTCTTTTTCTCCTAGTCCAAAGGCAAAATCAATAGATTTGGGGAGAGTCGATTTTTTTTCAGTTCCTAAAAGTCATAATTTGAGGCAGAAAAAAAAACACATTTAGTGAAAATACTACTCTCTTTACTTAACATATAAACAGATTCTATCACAGACACCACCTTAACGCCTGTGTGAATAGCTGGTTTTGCTGGTGGCGTTATGTTGGCTCTTCTGTGTCTGTCTGGCTATTGGTCCATGACTTGGATTTAATCATTCATGAGAAGCTACAATGTGTCAGGAAGCACGCTAGGTATTAGGTATTTAAAGACAAAATCTAATTTTGTAGGGGAAAAGAGACCACTAAATAGTTATTAATGCTATAGAATATCGTGAAGAATTTGTATGTTCCCCAAATATATTTTAGATTCATCACTTTTCTCTCTTTACTAACACCATTGTATCTCCATCCAAACCACAATTTAACTGGAAATACTAAATGAGATTCTAGCAGTTTATTCTTTCTCCACCATTTTTTTTCTATACATTTTAGCTAAAGTTATGTTTTAAACAGGCAAAATTGAAAATGTCATGCAACTATAAAACTAAATAATTTCTTATTGTTTTGGGATAAACTTCTAAGTTATTTATATATGCTAAATAGTTCTATATTATTAGACTGTGTCTTTCTGTTTATCCTTACCCCTTGATATATATACATTTGTTTTCTGCACCCGAGCCACTTAGGCATTTTCTATTCCATTTTTATGCAAAGTTGCTTTTCATCACTCAGCCATGAGATAGGCTATTTCTCTGTCTAATAAGATTGTCGTGAGGCTCTGAGGTTTCTATGGAGTGATGTAAAGGCACCTAACATAGTAAATGCCATCAAAAGATACTTATATTATTTTTGTTTCTTTCCACCATATCAGTATGGTAGCATCATGGTCTTCTGGGTAATAATTTGGGAATTAAACAATCAACATTGGCACAGAAAAAATTGATAAATGACAATGGTAAAAAAATGAGCGATAAGGGTAAAGTATGTAAATTCAGTTCTTATTTTAGGAAATTAAAGGTATTTTTGTTGGACCCATTTGTTTTTTTTTTCCTATTATTTCTTTAAATTTTTTAATCAACTTAATTTTTTCCCAAAGATTACAATAAGTGCATTATTCTAAGTACACTACATGAGATCATTTTTATAATTATAAACTAAGTATATAAAACACACCTGATATAAAAAGTACCAAAAATATAAATTCTAGTCATAGTCTTTTCTTAAACTGTCTTACTATCTTTTTATGATGTGTTTAGATATAAGAATCTTCTTGCTTTTCAAAATTAATTCCCACTAGAAAAATCTTTAAGATTCTTGTTCATTCAAAGTATCTGAAGAGTCTAAAGCCATTAACACCATATCAAATTTTGTTTCAGATCTAATTGATTGTTAAGGAATATTACTTGCTATAAGAAAGTAATGCGCTAGACACAATTCTCTCTGAAGAGCTATGTGATATTGAGATTCAGCTAAAACAGAAAATAATGACCCTTATTAAACTAAGTGTTTGAATGAGAACCATGTCATGTACAGATGTATTTTTAACAAGAATCAAGTTGAAATTAAAGGGAAAAAATGATGTCAGTTGCCATAAAATAATATGAAACAAATCAGGCATTTGGTAAAGCATATTTTAAAAATCATGTCTACTAATGCTTTTCTAGCTTTAATAAAAATGTCCTGAGCACAAATTTAAAGCCAAGAGAGGCAAAGGCAAATGGTTTTGTTTCATAAACTATGTGTTCCTCCCTTAGGAAGATTATCTTGTTGCAATACTAAATCACTCTTAAGGTTAGTGAGAACTGTAACACAGAGAACTAGTTATAATTATACAAAATTCTCACTTCATCAGTTAGGGCAGTGTCTTCAAAGGCTTCTAGTATTCATAAAAAACATCTACAGTTTACCATGCACTGTAGACAGCACCTTAAAATACACGCTCACAATTCTATGCATAGAGAAAAAGAGACATTTGATGAATGGAGAGTTCACCATTCATCCTATGATACATTCCAAGTCCAACAAGCAAAGAGTTGGCAACCTGGACTTTTTAACTTGAGTCTATTTGGGAAGGCTTTTAGTACTGGGTTAAGACTACGGAGCATTGCATTTTTCTATAACAGCATAAAATGACAGTCTCTCAAGTATCTGTCAATGTTACATAAAATATGCCTTAAATATTTTTATCTTATTATCTTGTTTTAGTAATTTTTATGGGTTTATTTTTTTTTCTCTATTGGAAAGAATTTAAATAGTGTTCTTATTTATGGGTTTCTAGTCATTATATTAGGCAGTTATAATATTTTTTCAATGAAAGATCATTTTAAACTAAGTAATTGGTGGTGACTCTTAATTAAAATGAACATAAATTTTAATTTACTATCAGTAATTTTCATTAGTTATTTGCAACGTGCAATGCCTAAAAAGCTAGCTTTAAAAAATATATTATACTCATAGTTTAGGCATTGTTGTACATTATTAAAAGTAAATAGATGAATAAATTGTGGAGAAAGTTGTATATTTGTGCCAGTTTTCTCTCCACTATTACATTTCATGATTCAATAGTAATATGTATTTAATGTCTCCTTTTCTTCAATACTTAAGCTACTATTACTTTGCTATTTTAAAGAATAGAATTAAGATTATTTATTTCATAGAAATTTATTTTAATAATTTTATTACATATTAAATTTATATTCATAAATTAATATATATTCATTTGTCCCAGTAAAATTTTATAAATTTGATTACTATTTTAAATGTATCTGAAGTATATAAAATTGTGCCTTCTGTATTTTCAAATATACGTTAAATGATAATAAATTTGTTAAGTTCACCATAAAATATTTTATTTTGGAATGACTCTAATCCAATTGGATGTAATCTAAATATTAGTAAGCATTGTGGTGTTCCCTGAAAAAATATGTTAACAATTCAAAAAATCACATTTAATATAGTTGAGCTCGATGACGTGGTGAAATAATCAGTAAAAATATCAGAGAGATTTATCTTCTAAAAATTCCCTTAAGAGAAATCATGGAAATTTTTTCTATCTTCCACTTTACAAATGAAGCCATCACCTTATAGGATCTGAGAAAAGAGTCAAGTCAGGAAAAATTCTTAGTGTTAAAAGATAGTTTCAAAGCAAAATTGGGCTGTGTGGAAAGGGTTACCATCAGGCCAGGGCTGAGAAGTAGACTCAATACGAAATTACGAAGTTGTGAAACATTTTATGCTGCAAACCCTCTGAAGCTCTAAACGTGGTTGAGTATATATATCTCTTTGCCTAAGTAGTTCCTATCCTTTTGGCAAGAGTCAGATATTCCATTCTTACACGTGAGATTTTAAACAGCCAAGTGTCTAATCACCTATAATTTTAAAAAACATGATTTTGGTGCTATGTGTTTTCATTAATTAGCAAAAGCAGATTTCATTAATTAGCAAAAGCGGATTTCACAAAGAACATGAAATTGAAAGAAGTCGCCTGAGAATAAGGCAAGAACTTATCTCGAATTCTGCAAATGTGAATATCACTGCCAGCTTTATTAATAATGACTTCCAAAAGGACTGAGTGCTATCAATACTAAAACATTTTTGTTTGTTTGTTTGTTTTTAAGTGAGGCAACTCTTAGTTGACCTCACAGATTTCAAGGACTTTGTCAGCTTACAATCCCTTATTTTCTTTATTTTTTATGTCTACAGCACCTGGTCTTCCTTGGTGGTCTCCCATCCAAGTACTAACCAGACCTGATCCTGCTTAGCTTCTGAGATTAGACAGGATTGGGCTTATTCAGGGTAATATGGCCATAGACTCAATACTAAAATATTTAATATGATATAAAAATATTTTAAAAATTAATTGACTTAAAAATAAGAGTATTTAGTTAACTGTAACTAAACTTCTAAATAGAATAATATCATTTGCTTATAAGATAGACTTGTAAATTTACAGAAAGCTATTTTAAATTACTTTTATTTGTAACTTTAGTAACTTGAATAGTAATTCTATAGCACAAGAAGCTACAAGCCACCACAAAGGACAACCAAAGTTCATATTAACAGAAATTCAGGAAAATAAACTTCCTTTAATATTATCCAGAAAACTTCTGTTTTCTGTGGAAGCTCCAAATTTATCTTATTAGATTAGAAATTTCTTTGGTTCTCTTTACTTAAAATCTTTTTCCTTAAAATCTTTTTAAGTTCTTAAAGCTTACTGTCCCAGTGCATGATACTGATACCTTATGTGTCTTATGTATTCTAATCAGATATAAAGAATACTAGATTTTGAACAGTAGATGCTGGCTTAGTTTTTCTGCAGCTATATTATAAACATGAAAGAAAAATCACAAGAAAATGTGGCATTGAGATATGCTCAAAATATTTATTTTGGGAAGTTAAAATCATTATTCATACACTGTTGCTGAGACATATAATTCAAGAGCTAGATAAAACTTGTATTCTTAAAGCTGATTCAGCAGGCAGATACTAGCATAAAGTAGCTTAGGTGGGAGATATTTATAAAAACCTATTCTATACTCCTGAGCCAGCAGATGACGACTATGCTGTCGGAGCTTTGTTCTTTGTCCTGTAGTGGGTGGCAGTGCAAAAAAGAATTGCTTTTCATCATTTCACAGCCATTAACTGGCCAATTTAGAGACTTAGAAAAGGGGCTTAACAAGTTTACATTTTAAAGAACCAATTTCATTCTACCTCATTGTGGTAAAAAGCATATTTTAATATCTTAATATAATTAAATGAGCTTAAGTATACTAAATTAAGAAAAGAAAATAATATATTCTGCTCTTCCACATAAACTAATAAGGTAGAAATTATTATAGTTTGGTAGTTAACATCCTGGCTATTCAAAATTACCAACAATAAAATAATTTGATAAACAATATTTTAAAGGATAGCTTTCAACTCACTTCAGAGATTCCTAAATTCTAGTGCATAACTATGAGTGTAGACCAGGAATCAGCAACGTTTTCCTGTAAAGGTTGGATAGTTAATATTTTAAGTTTTATGTGCCATAAATGTCTTTCATGAGTATTCAACTCTGCTGCTGTAGTATAAAAGAACCATAGACAATATGTAAGCAGATGTTCCAATAAAGCTATTTACAAAAATCAGTAAAGGGCTTGCATTAGCATGCAGGCCATATTTTGCTGATCTCAATCTAGAAAACTGATCAGAAGTTGACATAGGAAATATATTCCCTGAGATCTAAAACATTTGACATGTTCTTTTAATAAATGGCTTAATAATAGGTTTCTACTTTCTGGAAACATTAAACATTGTGATGTGTTTTGTCTTGACTAAACTTGATGTGCTTTGTCTTGACTCTTTAGATTAAGGGTCACTAACAGTATCAGAGATACTCCTCCAGATACTATCCCTCATCCTCTAGAGTGACACACTCTATCAAGTTGCTTTGTCATATGCACTTAAATGGAGGTGGATAGAAATGTTAGTGAATCTTAAGCATCAAGTTTTCTTACTTTCTGGTGCTCCTTCCAATTTTCTCTATTTGAGACATATTTGTACTTTGAAGTCTTTTTCTTTAAAAGGACCCAAATTGGAATAATTTTGGTCCTTATGACATCTCCATCGATTGTTGCTCTCAGAAAATCATTGTTTTCCATCACTGTGCATCTTTAGTTAGTGTCATTCTATGAGAAAGAAAGAATTCTGCCTCTTTGTAGTCACCATTCATTCTCTCCTATGGAACTAAAACAGAATTTGGCCTAACTGGATGTGAAATAAATATTTTCTGGGTGAATGAGAATCACTTCAGATAATGATCTTTTTTCTCTTCCATACACTGTTTTCTATTTAGTCAAAAGTGTCACAAGTACAGATATAGTATGTTCTTTCAAATATATTTTCTGTAGAATTGAAGGTAAAGCAGCTTATGACTGTTCAACATAACATCGCATTAGAGATAACGTTCACTGTAGAAGCAGGATTACTCTGAGATACCTGTATTTGTAAACCCTTTACAGCAAGTAAGATGTATTTCTTCAGAGATTCTTTCCTTAATAGGATTTCGGGCAGCTTTTGGAAGCTGCTAAAATGAATTGCTTTTAAACATGGTTGTCATATCACATTAAATGGGGTTATGTATCAATATCTAACATGTGCTATAATATATATACCCTCACTCTATAATAGAATTAATCCTGGATTAAAAAGAGAAATCCTTTCCTGATCTTCCTTCCAACCCACTTCCCTTTCTCTTTTTGAAAATAAGAGCTTTACAAATGACATATAACTGGAATAATCCATTATAAGCACCCACTGTTTTGCCTGCTCCAAAGTAATTTGGTTCTGCATTAATAACTTTCACTTCACAATCTCTCATAAGCTCAGTTTAAATGCCTATGTCTTATATGAGATTGTTTATTTTATGAAGGATGTTCGATGGTCCAAATTCTCTGTGTTTCTCCATATGGTATAGAGAATAGGTCCTGGACAAAGTTTTAGAGAAGGTCTGTCAGTTAGAAAGGAAGAGCAAATTTACTTAATTAGGATATTCAGGAAATATTTGACAGAGCAGAAATGACATTTCAAACGATCTCTTAAAAGATGAGGATCTACCTGTTGGAGAATTGGGTGAGAGGACATTTGACTGGATAAGCAGGGCCATTTCAGGCATGAGAAAAAGTTCAAAGTCGCTAAAGAAAATTACAAAACTGAGAAGAAAAAAGCTACCAGATTTTAAAGGGTCTTTAAAGACCTGTTGAGAAGTTTAGATATTATCTGTAGATATCAGGAAGACTGATGAATTGAGCACAAAAGGATATAAAGAAATGTTTTATTTATTCGTTATTTCACTTATATTTTGATGAAGGAGCTATGTCGAGAATATAGTTAAATGTCGGGGCCCAGGTTGCAATATTCCTGGTAAGAAATGAGGATGCACAAACTAACACTGAGCTATAAAAATGCAAAGGAGGAGCCGAGTGCCAAGATATTTAGAGTGGTGTGCTGATAAAGGTTTAACTAGCTGACAACAATACCTGGTTTGTACCATTTGAAAACTTCTGTGGTATATAATTTCCCTCACCATGGCCAATTTAAAATTACTTTATCACCTCCAAACTGCATTATTATGGTATGCAGAATTGAGAAGATATGTATACAGTCGGCTCTCCTGAGCTGGCAGTAGCCGGCTCCAACACAACACTAGATATTTCTGAGGTACAATAAGCAGAACGAGGAGACTGAAGGAATGCAGTATATGATGGGGGAAAAAAACAAAATGAAATAAAAAGTATATAAATCCCAGATTTCCAGCTTGGGAAAGTAAATATATCAATTATGTTATGGCATGTGTTTTATTCTCAGATGGCTTTGTTATTTTCCAAAAAAAAAAAAAAGATAATAATAATGCTTGCTAAAAGAAATCTTTCAAGTAAATATTTGAATTTAAACTGATATCCTCGAGAGAGCTGGTATCTTAACTTAGAGGTATATAAATAACTGTGAGGAGTTTCAGTAAAAAACATGTGGTGAAAGTTAACTAAGCTACTGCATTACATTGCTGCCTTCATTATATTGCTGCCTCGGTGTCTATTTTGTGCAGCCACGTGGCCTGCAGGGGCCTTGAACTGACACTAGCCTCTCCCTCCCTGGAGAGCATGATCTAGATAATAGCCGTGGGGTCACTAGTAAATATGTGTCTGATACTGACTCCTCCAGCAAAGCCTTTGCGATGAGCATTCTTCCTGCCTCCCAGGGTCTTTCCCTTATATGCCTCTTAAATAAAACTTCCCACAAAACTTACCAAAACACTGCTCTTTTAGGCTTAATTTGACAAATGTGTCTTTAGCCAGGGCACCCCTAAGTACTTTATACCTGGATCTTAATGCAGGCATGCACCTGGGTCCTGCCCCACTGTCTGTGCCCTGCCTTCATTTCCTCACCTGGTCCCTCCAGGTGTGCTATGTACCTCCTCTAGGGCCTGTGACTAATAAACTTCTCTATTCCACTTTCCCTTTGCTGTCTTTAGTTGATCCGTGGCTCACTGTCCAATACCCTGACCCTGCTGGGCTCTATTTACCAAATGTTAATTTAACATTAATGAAAGTTTAAAAAGCTTTCTTTGCTTCGGGTCTTTTCAAAGGTTTTAATATACTAATTTACTTTGTGAAACTAAAGCAGGAGCAGACTGCAATATTTTTCAAAAGTAATTGGAAAAAGATTCTATTTTTATCAAGTGTCTTGAATAGCTGGTATTCTGGGTAAAAAATGATGTAGGTTCTTCTTCCTATAAATTGAATCAGCATTCTCTATATTACTAATTTGAAAATTAAGTACCTTACTTATTTTTTAAATTATGAATAAGTATGATTTTATTGAAGTACTCTAGCAAACTATAAAAGTTTGTATACTAGCAGATCTATAGGAAAATGAATTGAGAGGCTTATAATTTGAATTTCCAGAACCTACATATAAAATATCATTGGATGTCCTAATACACATATTACCACTACGAAAATATGTATTCCAAGGAAACTTGAAAGGAGTCAGTTGGTGGAGACATTTCCTCCCCAGACCAGATTATCAATGAATAAATAGGTTGGCTCTGAAAGTATACACGTTTGTAACAGGTGGTCAGGTGAGATATTTAAAAATGGACTCTCTGATTGCATCTAAAACTATACCGGTGACAACTGAATAAAACCTTGTCTGAGGGAACAATACATTCGTGGAAGAAGGTGTGCAGCACGGAGTATAAAAGGAAGCACCCAGGTGCCATTTTTTATTTTTATTTTTTCTGAATGGAAAATAACAGGAACAAAGAATCAACAATAGTTATCAGGCACAAGCTAAGTCACTTATTAACATTTTCTCTTCTAATTCCATAACGCTACTATGAGTTATTTGTATCAGTGTCTCTATTTTTCATATGAAGAAATTCAATTTGGGATATTTAAATACTCAGTATATGAATTAATTTCTGTCAGAATCATAAATGTTATTGCTCTTAATCACTGTATTCCACTCATGTTCTTATCAAGAGCAAGAAAAATGTTACTCTGCATTCTTCTTTACCCGATAATCCACATGTCCAACCAAAGGTACACATTTTAAGTGAGAAAACTGATAAAATTTTTAATGAATAAATAGCTAATATTTCTCAACCCAAACAATTTCTTTTTGCTTCATTCAATCCTTCCTCTTGACACATTCCTTTGAATACTGTTGTTTTTATTTTTATAACCTGCTTCGATTATTATCTTTTTTTTTAAATCGACTATTGTAACTTTTCTACTTTCTTTTCTTGTTTTTCTATTCTTGGCCCTTATTTAATTCATTCTTTGAAACTGCTAATTGTGCTGTTTTCATTTCTTGAAATTTTGTAGGGGAAAGATGCTTTGCAAGCATTCAAAACAATAAAACACCATGTGCACTAAATGCGGGCAAATGTGGAAACCTGAAGGAGATGTCTCTGCCTTGATTAAAGCAAAGTGATGTCAGCCGTGGATGTATTCCAGGAGAACCAGTTAGCAATGTTGAAAATGACTAATGTCTCCTAGCTGTATTAATCAGAAATGACATTATAAGATTGTTTTTTTGACTATTAGTGTCCACTGAGTGTTCAAAAATGAAACATAGACTTTCCACCTAACAATAATACTTTAAAGCCAGCTTAAATTCAAAGAATTAATAGCACAGGGTACTGTTTTAACTATATTTTAAAATTTATAAATCCAGGTCTCTAGTTCTATTGTCCAGATAATTAAAGGCAAAATCTGGCTATGAAATTTAGAATATATTTGCTTGATAGTAATTTTCATAAGATGAAATAAATTCATTCAAAATTTATTAATTTACAAAAAAATCTTATTTTTAGACTGAAATTTGTATTTTTTTCATCCAGATTCTTATGTGCAGTTTAAATGAGCACAGAAAAAGTGTCACTTATATATTTCTTGCTCTTCAAAGACTTGGATTACCACAGTTCTTATTTGTTCCTCCAACACAAGTAGACACATAGTAGGCTTTCTATAAATCCTTGCTTGCTGAAATAACAACTGTGTACTCAAAATGAATGTTTGTGTGGTATGTATAGAAGAATGGTCAAAAAATCTTTAAGGATACTGATTGTGAAGCGAGAGAGAATACGACAGTCCATACCATGTGTTCCAGGGGACATTTTAAGTGGCATAGATAGTACCAATAATTTGACATTTTTTTATCTATATTCATTGATTTCTGTCAGTGGCAGTTCCAATAGCAGTGATAAAGTCATAGACTAGAATTTAGAGTAGGACTTGGAGAACCATGACAGTTTTGAAGACTCTGCATTTTAAATAGACAATTTGTCAGCAAAGCGGCCTTTAAATGGCTCTTTTATGTTATTTTCTTGTTTGCTTTTTGAAACAATTCACCTAAAGCTGGTTTAATTCTTTTTAGAAAAAAAAATCTATATTTTCTTGACCAGAACATTATCTAGGATATCTAATCTTAAGGCTACAACAAAACAAGATAATAAAAATAAAAATATGGGAGGCATGGGCTAGACATTACGCTAACAGTTCTTAATTTTGTAATATGATTACTTAATTATTTTAGTCACATGCGAAATCTCTATTTGGTCATAGAACAGCCACAACAAACCACACTCTTGATAAGGAACTGCATACATAGATAATGATGATTAATCTAAAACTTATTCTTGGAATAAAAATCCATTTTATAAAAATAATGAAAAGGCAATGTACTAGTTTAGCTGCATCATTGCAATATGAACAAAATTACATGGCATTTTCATGCCTAAATTCACACCCATAATTTTTATTTTGTCAGTGTTCGGTGCACATTGCTATATTGCACTAGGCACAGGCTATCTTGCCTCCTTTGTTAGTATATTCATCCTACAGGTGCCTGTGGAAAATCTCCAAGTGTCCAACCCACGTTGCAAGTGCACTACCTTACAAACCATTAAAGAGTGTCATTATTCAATATTCAATATTGCGATAAGAGTGCCTTTAAAAATGGATGTTCCCAACGGAGATTTGACTTTTAAATTATTCCATTCCCAATAACTATCTCTAGGTGATTCATGCTGTTGCACCAATGAAGTCTTCTTAACTCTCTGTGTAAACATTGCAGGAAAAAGATCAAGATTACCCTTCATCCATGTTAGGCAGCTGTCTGCAGCCTTTGACGTTGCCATTTTGCCTAAAGACATCACTGCAGGGGACAATAGAGACACACAAATCTATTTTCTCCATGTACACAGAAAAAAGCCTTCTAGGCAGAGTTTTCAGTTCAGCACATTCATTAGCTTTTAATTGCTTCTAAATTGCATTGTGACCTGTCGCATCAATAGCCAAATCTATCTAACTGAAACTAGCACAATTTGGGCATGTGCTCTGTGAAAAGCTTTTTCCTTCATTTAGTATAAGTGTGTGTGAGTGTGTGTGTGTGTGTGTGTGTGTGTGTGTGTGTGTGTGTGTGTGTGTGTGTGTCTGTGTACGCATGCACGTTTCTTTGGGCATGCTTGTGCAGCTGCATCTGTTATTATAAAACCAGGGAAAGACACAGTAAAAGAAAGCATAAATGCATTGCTGGGAAAACAGTTACCCAATAAAAACAGACAAATTTCATCCATTTGTCATGTTAAATATATATATGGTTAAATAAGGACCATGTTAAAGAAGGAAAATTTATAATTGTCAAATAAAATAATTTGCAATGTCAGTTTTTTTCCCCCTCCATGTGGAAAAAGCATGAAAAGTTGCTGCAGAATTAAGCGTTGCATTTAAGATTTTAAGCTATATAGAAAAATTCTACTAGGAGAAAAGATAAGTTTGAATTTTTAGGCTGAGCTACAGTGAGCACAAAGCCATAAAAAAAATGAACTACCATATCAACCGCTGTGAGCAGTGAGTACACAAATGATCATTCCCTTAGAAGACTTCCTGAAAGCTATTTCACAATCACTTGTAGAATGTACACAAATCATCCTGCCTCAGAAAAGTGCAACCAGAAAGCCCATGTTTCTAAGCCTCCAAAGAAAAATGCCATAATTCAAAGTGCTCTCAATTCACCTTACCACTTTACATTTCTTTCATATATACATTTTTATAGTTCAGTAAAAGAAAATTAAAAAAATGCAGCTAGAGAGAGAATTAACTCGTTTTCTCCTTTCAGTTCTTTTGTCAGCTCTGTATCCCAATTAAACTTTTTTTCAGGAAAGGCGAGAAATACAACTGCTTCCAAAATGAGCAGAGCGGGTATCCAGTCCATCCAAGGCCTTGCACAGTAGGCAGGAACATAGTGGTGCTGTGCTGTGTTGGCCATCACGGATAGCAAGTTCAATATTATCATTGGCATCCCATGAAGACATTTAAATGCAGCATCCCTTCTCTTCAAATCGTGATGTATGCAGTAATGGAGGAGCGAATGTAGAAGATAAGGAGTAGTAATGTCAGGGTATTAAGTTAGAAATGAAGAACCATCAAAAAGAATTGCAATCATCAGCCCATAAAGTTAGGGGGCAATGAAGAGAGAGTGAGATTCTAGAGGCCAAGTTAAGAAAGACTTCAAGAATTTGGAACCCATGCTTCATTTAGGTCAAATAACACAGAAACTGAGAATTAACCTTTGAACTTTGTAAAATCTATTATTGATGAACTGAGTAAAATTCTAGGAATATTTTTGAGTAGCTAAGAAGTATGGGAATCTAGTGCGCAGATAGAGGAATGCTCTATATTTTGGAGCAATCTTGGAGGAATTAATAAGTGAAAATCGAGGGAGGGTAGATCATATGAGTACAGATGCAAACTGAGACTGCTGGGACAAGAATGTGGAAGTGCTCTGATATCTACTACTTTTCCCAAAGAAATAGGAAGCAAGATCGTGAACTAAAAGTAAGGAGGAAGGAAGGCATGCTTGATGTATGAGGGGGAAAGTAAAGTAAGAAATGGTTGTCTCAGAGAGTAAAATTGCATGAGAAAGTATTAAAGCAGTCTGGGCAAACTTAATATTTCACATACATGTAATTGTCAAGAATTTTAAATCTGACCAGACATTGTGGTTGTGTGTTTTCTGCTTCCAGACCTAGCTTTTATGTTGTAGGTGGAAGGCAGTAAAGCTGGGGTTAATTGAGGATGAGATTTTTTCCTGTTGAGTATGAAAGAGAGATGTTGAGTAGGAAACAGAGATTGTATGTGAGGCAATGCCTGTGACACCGAACCATGGAATCTAGGCAGGGTAAGAAGAGAAAGAAGAGAGGCTGAAAGAGTGAAAAATATAAAAAACAATAAACAGCAAGTCCCAGTGATGTCAAATAATTGAGAGGATTATAAGGTAGAAAGACAGAAGACTATTGTTAGCAATTAGGAAACTTGAAAATAAGATTGTGGCATGAGCAGTGATTTCGAATATTAATGTCTAGATTATGATCATGGGAGTAAGTGACAAAAATAATGTCCAAGAAAAGATCACTGTAGAAGATGAGTTCATGGATATAAAAGGCTATAGAATATTTTGATGACTTTGGAAAATATCAAAAATTATGACAGAAGTAAATGTCAGTGTGAGCAAAGTGCCTAAAATAGTGGGCTCTGGAAGCCAGCTGAACTCTTCAAGTTCAAAGGCAGTTTCCAAAGCTTACAGAATGTGAATACATTACTGAACCTCCTTCTTTCCATATATAAAATTGGAGTGATAATAATAATAGTAATAATATCTACTATAAAGGGTTTCATGAGAATTGAATGAGTAAATATTGTGTCTTTTACTGGCTTCATAAAAATATTATATCAATGTTTCTCTCTTTTGTCTTACCTGATCATTTTCTTATTATACCATCAGCAGACATGCATGTTTTTATTTTCCTATTAAAACAAAATAAACAATATGAACAGGCTTTTATTTCAATTATGATCTTCCAGAAAAGGTAAAACTATGGTGTAAATAACAAAATCAGTGGTTACAAGGAGAGGTAGAAGGAATAGACAGAGGTTGGAGGAATTGAAGGCAGTAAAACTACTCTATATGGTACCAAAATGGGAGATACAGGCCATTACACATTTGTCCAAACCCATGTAATATATAACACCAAGAATAAGCCTCAACACAATCTATGGACTTTGGGGGATCATATGTCAGTGTAGGTTCATCAACTGTACCAATGTACCACTTCAGTAGGGGATATGGATAACCAAGGAAGCTGTGCATGTGTGGGGACAGGCAGTCCTATGGGAAATCTCTGCACCTTCTGCTCAATTTTGCAGTGAACCTAAAACTTCTCTTAAAAAGACATATTTAAAAAAAAAAACTGTCTTGACTACTTTTCCCTTTTGGTTGACATGCAACTTGACTAACGTTTTTATTTCTAGTCTATTTTAATTCTTTTATAACTCTTTACTAAGATAATTTTTTCATTTCTCTTTAGAGCAAAATTCTTAGCATAGTTGTCTGTCTATATGCATTGCCTCCAAATACTCCTTTAATTTTCTGTCTTAAACCAACTCCAACTAGAAGTTATTTTTCCCCTTGGAAGTGCTTTTTGAAAAAGTCATCAATAATTTTCATGTTTCTCAATCCAATGGCTAATTTTCATTTTGTTGACCTAGCAGTACCATTAATATAGTTGTTCATTTTATTCTTAAGATATTTCTTTTATAACTTCCTGGATACCACATTCTCTTTGTTTTCCCTGTATCCTTCCCCAGGATCTTTGCCAATTCTCCCTTTCCTCCCTAACTTTTGAATATTGGAATACCTGGATTCATTCCACTTTTCTCTCTCCTTCTCTATTTTTACTCACAGCCTTGACAATCTCTTCTAGGTACATGTTTTAAATTCTCTCCGTAAGCTAATGACTTCTCTATTCATCTCTCTTATCCAGTTCTCATTCTTGAGCTTCAGTTATTATAACTAATTTTCTTCTTAATATTTGCAACACTTAAAGTTTTCCACATTTCATTTAATGACAAATTCATTCTTTGACTCAAGCAGGTCCCGGCTACTGTCCTCTCTTGTCTCAGGGATTACTAACTATATGAGGCACACGGAGAGAAGGAGGAATATGATTTCAAGAGCTAGGATTTAAAAGCAAGTTTATTCAAAGTCCTAAAGACCCTGGGTTCCAGGAACTCTAGGAGTAAAGGCAAACCGGAAACTGACAAGTCCTTCAGGATGACTGAAATTCAAACTCAAATCTTCTTAAACCTTGTTGGATCAAGGTTACCTAATTCCCTCTGTCTGACAGAAATTCTTAAAAAGTTACATTTTTTTTTTTGAGGAAGATAGTATCATCCTGAATATCTGTGACTTTTCGAATGTGATGTCTAGAATTTAGTTAAAATATAAAAAGTACAAAAAGAAAAAAAAAGAAAAAAGCAAACACCAGGAACAGATGGTCAAATCCAAAAGTAGAAAATAGACTGAAAATAAGTTCCTAGGTGATTCTAATATTGGAGTTATCATACAAAAACTGAAATTGCTGTGATTAATACGTTAATAAAATAAATGACAAGATGGAGATTTCAACAGAGAATGGATTCTGTACCTAAATATAAAATGCATATTCTGGAACTAAAAAATACAATAAATCTGTGATTTATAAAAATAACAGATTTAACTACACATTGGGTACAGTATAAAATTAGTAAACTAGACTTTAGGTGAGTAGAAATGTCTAATGTAAAATATAGGCAGAAAAAAAAGTATGAGAAACATCTAATGTGTGAGATGTGGGCAAAAGTTGTAATATATGTGTAAGTGTAGACTTTGAATGGGATGAGTGAGAAGCAATGAATTAAACTTCAAATTAAGGGAGCTCAATAGCATGGAGATATAAAAAGACCTCACACCTACTTAGATCATAATAAAATACTGAAAACCAACAACAAACAAAAAATCTAAAAGTAAACACAGAAAAATAAAGGCATAAAACTGTTAAATAGAAAGAATAAAATATAAGGCTAAATTTTCCATATGAAAGTAATCTCATTGTAGCCTGCATATCTGTATTTCCCACCAGATTATAGAATCCTGGAAGAATGATATGTTTGTTATTCTATCTGGTATTGTACTCAATACATCATTTCTAAAACAATAGAAAATACAAAATATTCAGAATATAATTCTGATTTTAATAGTCTTAAAAGATATGCAAAACTACTCATGATTTGAAGCTATGTGTAGTGATAAATCAGTATATCAATAAAAAAGAACAAATTATAGATATACACTGGAACATAGATATGTCACAAATGTTCACAGATAATATAATGCTATTTATAAAATAAAAATACAAACAAACGAATATATCACACACACACACACACACACACACACACACACACACACACACACACGTATCAAAAAAACATTGGCACTACATTCAGGTAAGTGGCTGTCTCCAGGGGATAGAATAGGGATGGAGCATGCTTTTAGAGACGTACACTGTATTCTCATTCTAAATCTCGGTGGTGGATTCACAAAAGTTCATTTTATTCTTAAATGTCATAACTCACCTTATATTTTGTTTCTAATATTTGGGATATAACACACATATAATCGCACATGGTTTAAAATTTTAGATTTTCTAGAGACTTAATCCAATGTCATGAATTGAGTCCTACACATTCAGTTAGAATTAGACCTTCAAAATTAATCTGGAGTTTATTTTTCCAAAATATTTTCTCTGAAACATCTGCATAAGCTGATATACTGTGGTAAAAGCAGAGTCACAGGGCCAAGTCATTTTTTGATAGACTGTCCAGCATATCTCCCTATAAACATTCTCAATTTGTACCTGCATAGGCCTAGAGAAACTCTTCAGTAAAAAATTTTGAGTTTTGAAATTCAGTGTTTCTCATAGTTATTCGACTACATTTCATTCATTATTTATCATCATTGAAAACAGTGTTCAACAGAACATGCTTTAGGAAATATTGCTGCTAAATTCACAAAAGTTTCTGTAAATCTATAGCCACCAGTGGTATCCGTAAGAGGAAAAAAATTTAAATCTCTGAGAATTATAAAATATGATGTTAAGGACAATTTTTCAGACCAATTCTGTAGGCCAATCTTTGTGTAGGGACTTTGAATCTCTATTTTGTGCTCCTTCAGGATAGACATATTTTAATGTAAAATTAACTTTTGCCTAGCCATATACTGTTGCCTAAACGATCTTATTTTTTACCTTGAATGTGCATAATTTGTATTAGATTTGTATAAGATTGCTGGATTACATATATCAAGGTCATTTCTTTTTCATTGCACAGAGAAATTAAAGAAAAGTTTTCCCAACACAGGTGAGGTGTTCTGAAAATCTTTAGGTCCATTCTTACATATATTATATGTCAATTTTTTATTTAGATTTATTCTCCTCTTCACCTAACTCATTTTGTGCTTAGATAGTTCTTCTAGAGTATGACTGTACTATTATAAAGATGCTTCTTGAAAATCAGAGTACATTATTTCTACATTGTCCTAAAGTCATAGTGGTAATTTAGAGCTTATAACTTACTCAACGAAGTATATTAGCAACTCAGGATATAGTTCATAAATGTATAGTATAATTCTATTATTTTGATTACCATGTGCTTCAAGAAGAAAAGTGAACAGTTTTAATTTTTCAGTTAATGTTTGAGAAATAGGTGGTTTATTTCAAAAAGCTTATTAATATTATTTTATAATTCATTTAAAATGGGAAATTTTATAATTTTCATATTTTGAAGGCTATTGGCAATAAAAAATACTTCCTTACAGAGACTAAACACATCTAACTAATAAAAAATACTAAAAATACACTATGAAAATTAATTATGAGCTTTCCAGTACTGTTTATTCACTTAACGATGGTTGTTAATGTCACCTAAAATTTTGTGGGTTTGGTACACCCACTAAGCAATCTTAATCTCTGTCCCGAGAAACATACCAGTTCAGCAAAATCTGTTTTCCCTTGAACAGTTCTTTGATTTGTTTTCTCTTAGACACATGGAAGAAACTCAAGGTCATTACAACTGCCATTAATATATATTAGTCATTGAGGTAGACCATCCCCCAACTGAGAGACACGACAGGTCCAATGACCATCCAATGAAGGACTATCTAATTGACTCATCTATACATCTTACAAAGCAATACTTTTACTAAATAAATTGAACTCGCCATTGCAAAAACCTCTGCAGGGCTAAGAGTATAATTAACTATACTGAAGCATACTTGATCTCGGGAGCCCTGGGGATAATCAATAATTAGTTTCATTCTGAAATGGTTTTGTTGCTATAACCATGACTCAGTGTTTCTGAATTACTGAAGTTTTGATGACTGTTGCTTATTTGGATCAAAACAGAAAAGCTGTAGCTAACTCAAACTTTATAGCATAATAAATTTCCCAAAGTATCTTGAGATTAAAAACAATCAAAGTAAATGAGGCATCAAGTACTATTTATCTTCCAAAATATTAGTGCTTACAAAAACAAAGGAGGCCAAACTAACAACCACTCTCTATCTATCACATTCAATGTTATATAGCAGCCACATTTTATTTTATAAAACAAGAGAGAAAATTAAGAGATCTGATTGGCTGATAAATATTCTAACTGTGGTTTCCTGGACAAGTCATGGTCTGAAATTTATGAGTGTCACCACTTAATTAGGAGTAAAAATTCTGAGCACAGAGACTATAATCAGTACAATTCACGGGGTTCAATATTTATGGGACCCATCAGTTAGCAAAGTGGGCAGAAGGAAATGAACACTCTGATAGTCTAATAAGAACTCCAAAAACAGGAATTCTAAGTAAAGTAAATTCAGAAAACTCAAAATATACGCTTAGTATATGCTATGTAAATAGTCTTTTAAATACAATTTTCTGGCATCATGACCCCATTTTGCTTTAAAGTTAGAAAAAAATGTTAAATTATTGAAGCTATCACTGTCCTAATTTAAGAGATGATATTGAAGCAGCTTTAATTTTCTGCTTCCCAGTTGTAAGGGAGTGTATTTTTGCCCCTTGTGTATTAATTGTGATCAAACAATCTCCCAGAAACACATTAAAATTTTATCCTAGATTTAAATAGATATAACAATAATAAAGTGCATACCAATAATTTTCTTATTCATGATCACTTTTCCTTAGTCATAATTACAGAAATTTGAGATATTAAAAGATTAAACATACAACATCATAATTTCACCAATAAACACAAATACTAATATTAGTATGTATTATTATTAGCATTATTAGTACAGATTATATATTAGTATTAGGACCTTAAAAAATCAGGACCAAATTATGTTAGTCTAAAAACTATCAAGTTGTGCATCATATCAATTTTTTATTAAATTGTAAAAATGTGAAATTTATAATTCCACAGAATGACTGTCAAACAGGACATTTAAGCAAACAGATAATATGAGAACACATGGTATATACCTTTCCATGTCCAAGAGGACAAATGTGTACTTGATGACAAAACTGTGCCATAACAGTTGGGGAAATTTTCTCATAAGTTGGTTAAAGAGTTGAGTTTCCAAGTAGTGGAGCCCCTCGTTGACAGGTGCCTGCATTAACCTGACTTTTCTGCCTGGCCACCTAGCATTCATATGGCCACAAAGTATTCAAGGCTAACTTGGGTTTATTGACATGCTTCTTTCTTCACAAATTTAAGAATAGTGTAAAAAAGTCCAAGAGACATATTCATATAAGACAGCAAACTAGACCTTTCTCTCAATAAATGCATGAAAAAACAAACATCTTTAACAATTTATGTGACAAAATAATCTCAGTATGTGTCTGATAGTCAAAGGAAAGAAAACCTGGCTTGAAAAATAGAAGGAATCAGGATCATGGCTCTGGAGTCAGACTCCATGGATTTACAATTCAAACTCCAAGGATGACTAGTTTTTTGACACTGAACAGTTCTAATGAACCTCTCTAGGATCTCATTTCTCTCCTTTGTAAAATGGGGTTAGGATCAGTGGCTACTAATATGGTTGTTATGAGAATTGCATAAAAATATTCATACAAATATATGAAACAAAAATGACAATTACTATTCTGACTGTTCTTAAAGATAATCATAATGTTTATAAATTAAGTGTTAATAATAATAACAACAACAACTACTACTCATTATTTCATCATTGATTGAGACCTTACTGGGTTCTAAAAACCTTGCATATGTTAAGCCTTTAATTCTTGCCCCATGGGGTAAATACTATTTTATAGATGAGGAAAGGAAAACACAAAGAAATAAAGTAATTAGCCTAAGGTCACATAGATAGCATTCCTGAGACAAAGGGGCTCAGGCTGGAAAATTCTATTACTGCCTGAGTTATACAATGTGGCAGCATAGGAAACAAGAGGGCTGTTGTGTCCTACTCTTGTAAGCTGAAATCCTTAAGCTACAGAAACTGGAGGGACCAGCTAATAAAAATGATGTCATTTCCCTAAAAAAAGCATCCTTTATACCTAGGTGAAAAAAAAAAAGCACTACCATATTACTACGTCTAGAAAAAAAAAATTGAACATCTTATAAAACTAAGTTTTTTGCATGCACAGGAAAAAATAGACAGAATGAATGAATATATACAGATAACGTATCTCTGCTTCTACCAATGGAGACTTAAGCCAGTTAATATATTTTTATATTACAGTGTTCTTATGTTTCAAGTGATAAAACAGAATACAAAACAAAACAAAAAAAGCTACCCAGCTTTTGTAAGGATTTTCATTAGATTAAAATAAGATAATAATAAAAATAACATATTGATAAAATAAAAGGTAGTAATATTAATCAGTTGGGAAGTAATCCATATAGGTGTATAATACCAAACTTGGGAGAATTGCTGTAAGATAAATTTCCAGAGAGAATACATTCAAGCAACTGCTTCATTTTAAATTTTATTAAACTTCTATCCGGGTGTCATTTGCCCTTTCTGTCACAGAAATTTAAAGTTGAACAGAATCCTAGACTTCGTGTGGACAAGAGCAACAGATCCATCAAAAGCACTGTTTTCCCCTTTGAAATTCACATTCTGGTAACCTATTTTCAATAATTTCTGAATAAACACTGTCTCTAAGACTTTGATGAATGATAAAGAAACTTTTAAGAGCGTACTATTCCTTTAAATCAGAAATTTAAACTCTTGCAGAGAAAGCACTGTTGGCTACAATTTTCAAAGTTAACTTTAAACTTTTGAAGCTATTTATATTCTATGGAAAACGGAAGAAACACATTTTTAAATCAAATGAGGCAAAGGCAATATGAAGACAACACTATGTTGTGCTTAGAATATAGTATTTCTTAAAGATTAGGCTGTGCATTTTAGCACAGTCTATATTTTTCCTTTAAACAATCTATTTCTGCCACCACTCTGTTTTGTGCTGGAGACTGTGAAAGCTAATTAAAGCCATATTGAATGGTTTGGACCAAAACTAAACAATGATGAATTTTCGGAATGTGATTGTATTCAAGGTTTAAAAGTTTCCAAGGAGAAAATGCATCAATTAAACCCACTCTGTCTGGCCTTCAGGGAAACTAAGGAAACACTAATGAAAACTCTGAGGATTTAAAATAAATTTAAACATAAAAAAATAAAATTTACAAATTTTCTGATATATTTTCTAAATCATAAGAAACAGATTTTTGCTGAGTTTAAGACCGATTTTATCTGCCTTTTAACTTATTGAAGAAGTTGAAATTGTATCAACTTTATCAGAAAAAAATAGATTAAATTTTATGCACTTCAATTGTAGCACAGTAGCTCTTTACATTTCATCTAAATTAAGTAAAATGATCAGACAAATTGTTAGTGTCTAGGGGTATAATATAGTAAAAATAAGAATATCACAGTCAGAAACCGTTAGTCTCCTAAACTAAATTATATTAACCCAGTCTTCTGGTTCCAGGGAGTAAGCAGATAAAATACCACACATGTTGATCTAAAATGTCATGACTATCCTTTTCCACCTTATAGCAGCCACTTATTATATAAGACCCCAAACGTCATTAATTATTTCCCAGTAGTCATTTGCCATATTTACCAATAGAGTAGCTGATGCCATGTTTCAATTTGTCTCCTTCAACCACCTAGCTGGAGTTGGGAGCAGAAAAGACTGAGAACAGGTGCACGACCCACAGAAGCTGGAGTCTGGATGTCGTAACCGGAAGCTGTCTGGGGCTCATAGCTTCTTGCAGTGCATCTAGGAGAAGTTCTTCCAGTTGACTTTTTTCTTAATACAAGCTCCTTCTGTGGCTAAACTATAAAACAGGATCGGGTATGCCTCCGACCACCAAACTATTACCTCCAGAATTAATTTATATCTAAGCTAATTAGCTTGACATTTTTTCACTTCCAGATTAGTGTTTTCCCATCCTATACACTTGGCCATTATGCCTTCCTTATTCCATTGTCTCTTGCTTTAATAGAGTTAAGTAATAGAGTTAAGTAATGTCATATTTTTTCCATCAAATTTTGTAAAGGAGAAGTAGTTTGAAGAGAAAAAGAACTCCAGCTCTCGTTGATCTTGCTTAAGAAAACAGAATACCTATCAATAACGTAAGCATGCAATGAATCACCCTGTACTTTTTGTTAGTCCTCTTTTCTCTCTCTGGCACCTGCTCTTCAGGTTGTCATGTCCCAGATTCAAACACTGGTAGAAAGAAAAGTAATTCAAATAGAAAAAAAATGAAGTGAGACTTTCTATTTTCTTCTCTCTTTTCCAAAACTTTCAGCCTTTAAGGTCCCTGCTTTAGTCATCTTTGTATCCTATACACACATGGTCAGAAATTTTGTATTTAAATATGAAGCTGCATTTGATGCTTAGCGTACCTGAATGAAAGTGCTGGGTGAGAAGGATGCACAGTATAGTAGATTTTATTCCTGGTCATGTGCTATTAACCTGATGTATTATTGATACTTAATGCTAAACTTCAAAAAATCTACAAGAAACTTTTCAAACCCATGAATTACTGTTTTAGTGTCAAAAGTCTAATAGATTGGCACCAAATTTGCAAAAATAAAGTAAATAATTATGAGGCAAAAAATGCATCCTTAAAGATAATGCTCATGTATTTTAAAAACATTTAAAAAATATTCTGAGACTAATATTTAAAATACCATATTTTCTTAATCCTTTAGCGAAAAGCAAGAAAATGTTGAAACTACTTTAATTATGTTAAAGCAAAATCAGTATTCTATATTTTTCAGTCATTATCTGCCTAAAGTTTTCATGTTATAAAAGACAATTTCTAGCCAATGCAAACTTTAAAATAAAAAATTTAAAACTCCATTAAAATGTATTTAATTATCATCTTATAATACAAATAGATTTAATTTTAGTATGCTTAAATGAACCTCTCTCTGCTCATTTAAGTCTTTATCATTTTTCAATTTAGAAGTAGTATCAGCAATTTTTTCCTAACATTGTATTTCAATAAACCTCAGTTTATTACCATCCTACTATGATTTGTACTAACAAAATATATAGCCAGTTTTAAGATAACTAGATCTAGATAGATTTTTTAAAAATATTCCCTTAATATGATAGGAGAAAAAAACATGTTTTGAACATCTGAATATCAATTTGTAAGTTAGAACTCCCAGCCATCATTTTTTTTTCTATTTTGGTCTGTGTCTTCTTGAGTCTGAAATAAAAATGCTAATGTATTTTTAAAGGTTAATAGTTGCCTAAGTGGTCTATAAAATAGAAACTTAAACATAGCATCTTGCAAAATTTAATGAGAGGGCAGACACAAGTTCACCTTGTCTTTTTATCTTCCTTAGCTGTGTCGTCTAGAGACCCGTAAGTGTCTGAAGATGATTTTATCAACTGCAGGATTAGGTGACATAGGCCCCAAGCAGATTAAATGGTTCGACCTCTATACACTTGGAGGTTTACATGGCACAGTGTGTAGGCTTCGCTCAGAAGGCAAAAACATATTCTTGATGTTTATGGTATCATGAGAATAACTAGTCTTATTTCCATCCATCATTTTTATATCTGAAGAAAGTCTGCCTCCAGCCTAATGGATGCTGCAGACAACTGAAGTCAATGGAGCCACTTGTCCTTAGAGCTATCAAAGTACTAAATTCTTCAATAACTAAGACCCCATAATAAAATTAAGTGGTACATTTGTTTTATTTCCCACTATTTGAGATGTTTGAACATACAAAAATAATTATATTAATAATAATAACCCATTGAGCTATAAGCTTTAACACATAGCCATGTCAATATTATGCTCACAACACTTTAATTTTTAATATAATCCTAGGTTAGCGGTTCTTACTTGGAAGCAATTGTACACCCCACCTACCCAGCCCCTCAACTCAAGCAGAGTTGCCAGATTTAAAATAAACATGTAGGATGTTTATTTAAATTTGAATTTCAGATAAACTATTTGGGGGGGGATATAACAGATCTATGTAATATTAGGGATATATTTAAATAATTTTAAATATATTTTTTATTATCTGTCTGAAATTCACATTTAAGTGGGTATCCTGCAATTGTATTTGGCAATTCTATAGGCCACAGAGGACATATGACAAGTCATAAAACAGTTTTGATTGTCACAGCTGGAGAGGTAGGTGCTACTGCTATCTTTTGAATAAAGGATGGAGATATTTTGAAACATTCTATATGCACAAGACAGTCCCCAACAAAAAGAATTATCCAGCCCCAATTGTCAATGGTGCTAACTTTTAGAAACTTGCCTAGATTATAACAGGAAATTTATTGCATAACCATTAAGATCATTTTGGGTTTCAGGTTGCTCTGCTCATAGAAGATTCTAGTTCTGGAAAACAAGTGCTTATAAAGATAGCAATAAATAGATGAGTAATGGTACAGAAGAGAAATAGATCAGATGGAAATTTAAGATGGTTGATCAGAGAGTTGGTGATCTTAGAAAAATGAATAAAATAAAATTGTATCTCCTGAAAGCATTTAACAGTGTTGCAGACTGGCATGGCTGCAGGAAGATTTTCTGTCCAACTAAAAATTTATCAGATTATTAGGAGATTAATTGTTTGTGTTACTACACAAACTTTTTTCTGCACAACTGAATTAAACTTTTGTTGAGATAGAAAAAGAGAGAGAAAAGGGGAGGAAGAAGAAAGAAAACAGTGGCAAGCAGCTGGGGTCGTGGTCTGTTTATATTGTGAGCTCAAATAAGCAGAATGTCGATGGAAGTAAATGCTTAAAATGGAGATGCAGGGTCACTTGGCAGTGTGTACTATAAAAAACTTCAGAGGATCTAATTGAACTGTAAAGATTAAAAGGAGTTTAACTATTTCTTTTAGATCTCTAATTTACAGGTTAAAACTTCAAACTCACCAAGGTCAAATGACTCATTTAAGTGTATCCAAGATAAGGTTCCAGATGTCTCTTGGAAACCAAGTCTGTAGACTTGCTATTTTAAATAAACCATAGAAACATCAGTAGCACTATTCAGTACCAGGAATTTATCAATATGGAAAAAGCAATTCTCATTCATCTTTTACAAAATTTTAAATAACAAGATCTTTCTGAAATCTCTACTGATATCTCCCATCATATGCTTAGTGTTTTATTCTTCTGTAATCTCTTATCATACACATACGACTTTGCAGAGTCATGCAGAAAATATATTCCATTCAATTTGAAATGCCTGTCACAGTGTCTAGTAAATAATGAGCCCTCATTTATTTTATGCTTTTGTCTATCGGTGGACTTCATTCATTCTAGTCAATTATTTTAAATAATCGCATATTCCTCTAGGTAACACATTTCTTTAAAGTAGATGGGGTAAAAGGGGCCAAAACTGTGGTGACAGAAAGATTGATTTACTATAAGAAATTGGCTCATGGGATTATCAAGAATGAGAAGTTCCAAAATCTGCTGTCAGCAATATGGAGACCCAAGAGAGCCAACAGTATAAATTCTAGTCTGAGTTTGAAGGCCTAAGAACCAGGAATATTGATGGTATAGGTCCCAGTTCCAGGGCAATAGAAAGCTAAAGTCGCAGCCCACGCAATGCAGTCAGGCAGAAGAAAACAACCTCTCCCTTCCTCCACCTTTTTGTCCTAGTCAGGTCCTCTCTGTACTGGATGAGGTCCACCCACACTAGAGAGAGGATAGTCTGCTTTTCTTGGTCTACTGATTCAAGCATGATCTTATCCTGAAACACCCTCACATACATACTCAGAAATAATATTTAGCCAAATATCTGGGCACCGTGTGACCTAGTCAAGTTCACACATAAAATTAACCATCACACTATTTATATATTGATGCCTTCACAATTTATATCTCAAGATGGGTACATCCAGCAGATTCTTGAATGACATATCTAGTTTCCTTATCCACATAACATCACTTAGGGATATGGAAAACCTAGCATGTTCAACATTCACCAAATTGAACTCACACACCAAAATATTTCTTCAGTTTTCCTCAACTCAGTTGATATATATTTCATTCTTTCACATATTCAGGTAAAATCTTACAGTCATCATTATTTTTCTTTCACATTCCAGTTTCTTTTGTATGTGATTTTAAAATATTTTTAGACTCTGGCAATTTCTTATTACCTCTGCTTCTATCACTATGGCTCAAACTACAAATCATTTCTTGACCAGATCGTTGTGAATATCTAAAAATGGATCTTTTCGTTTCCATCATTGGCCCTTTCTGTTTTCAATATGACATCCCTAAATTTTTTTTAACATAAGTTAGATTGTATCTTGCTTCTGCTCAATATCTTCTAATGGTATTCCATTTCATTCAAAAGCTAAAATCATTATAGTGGCCCACAAAGCTCAAATAATCTATTAACTCCACACTCTTAAACATTCTCTTTTCCTAATATTTTATGCCTTGTTTACTTGGTTGAGCTCTACTGGTCTCCTTGAGTACATACAAATGTGGTGGATACATTCTTATAAGTCTCAAACAGCTGCCCCTACAACCTAGAGCTTTCCCTTTCACTTTTAACTCAGAAAGCCTCCAAATTATTCTTTTACCTGTTTTGTGCTCTTCCTCTAATATTTTCTTCTTAGTGAGGTCTCCTGGCAATATCACATAAAGTTATAACCCATGTTGTACTCTTGATCTCCCTAGGTTACTTTTAGCCATTACAGTTATTATCACCAAAAGTACTTATGTATGTATTCATGTATATGTGTATGTGTGTATTTCTATATTGACTATTTCTCCCATTAGGATTAGGTTTCTGTCATGTAGTAAATGCTCAATAAATTTCTCCTGAATAACTGAACTATCTGGAATCATCATCTTATTCCCCATATAGTCTCTTCTTTGTTTCTTATATTGACAAATGGTGATATCATATGTCAATCATCAAATTCAAAATCTTGGTTTCTCTATCTGATCTCATACCTTCAAATAATCACAAAGCTTTTTCAAATTTATCTTCTTAATATCCCATTCCTTCTACAATTATAGAAGGAATGGCTTCACTTATGGCTTCACTTATGAACTAAAACTTTATTAGCTGTAAAACTAGAGATCTTTCTACTTCTAGTCTCACCTGCCTCAGATACATCCACTAATCAAGTGCCAGTGAAATCTTTCTACTGTTCTTGTCACTCCTTGTCTAAAATTAGTATTGTATTTGTCTTTCTAAACTCTTCAGAATAACATTCAAAACATTTATGGTCTCAGGCTATGTCTTTGTCTCAGTTCTGCCAATATTGTTCTAGACATGCTGAATGATTTGCAGACAGTTTCCAAAGCATAAACTGTACTCTCTTGACTCTAGAACATGCTGCACTTGTCTATCCAATGCCAATATTCTCTTCACCTGACAAAACTGTATGTTATCTATGATCAACCAACTTACTTACTGTCTTGGGGAAAAAAAAAACAATAAATATTTCTAGAGTGTTACTTTATCTAATCTCCCAGGCCTTTTCATGTGAATATACTCTTTAGCACTTGGGGTACACATTTATATTAACATATAGTATGCTATCTGACATATCTGCTTGTCTCTCTGCTTTTTGCTACCCTCAAAATGTGAAGTTTGTAAAGGAAAAGACCATGTTTTTCATCGACACATCCTTAATACACAGCTCAATGCCTTATGCTAGATGCTCAAAAAATATTTGTTGATATAGTAAACACAACCTGCACAAAATGATATTATCACTATGAAACTAACAAAAAAAAGTTCTTCCTATCTGGGATGATGAACTCAATGACCATGCCTATAATTATGAAGAGAATTATCTGGCTTCAAGTTGTTCAAATATAATATAAACCTGCTTTGATGCCAGAACTGGCTCAGAGATGCAGGTAATCAAAGGGCCTGGTCCTACAAAGGATGTTTCATGATTTATAGAATATATCTTTCAGGCTAAAATTTCTAAAGGCTGTTTTATCTCTTTGTAGAAGTAAGTGAGATTGAAATAATTAAATAAACAAAAAAGATAATAAATAAGCTCTCACACTTATATCTCCTCCCTCAGTGTCTCACTTAGTTTTAATCCACTGTAAATATATATTGTCTAAGCTACCTTTTTTTATAGAACTTACACAATAAATAAATTATTGAAGCTCCATTTTCTCATCTTATTCTTTCTCCTGAACTCATAACAAAAAGAGAAAACATTGCTTCTTAGATTAAAAGCAAACTACCAGACAAAGCAATTCTTTTTTTCCTACTCCTTTATTTTTGTTTTAAGTTTACTGTTACATAAATTGAATCATTCCTGTGGATATAAACATGAATTTGATTTAAAAGCCTTCTTTGTAAGCTCCTAGACTACAAGCAGTAAGAAAAAGTAGAAACTGTTCACATAAACAATAAACTTAATTAAAAAACAGCAATTTTCTTGAGAATTTAAGATAAATTTAATGATTTGAATAAAAATAGAAAACATGTATAAAGTAGTAATATGCCATTTCCTCCTCTAGCAATGTATAAATAGCAAGACTAAGATATTTTTTATAATTATCCCCATAATATACAAAAAAAACTGAGAAGAGGGATTGTAATAACTTCAACTTTGCAAATATTAAATTATCAAATTCAAATTTTCTCAATGAAAATGGAACATGTCCAATAAAATATTGAGACAATATTAAATAGAAACTATGAACGTATAAGCATATATATAGTACATGTGTATGTGTATATATACACACATATTATATGCATACACATAGTACATATATATGAGAGAGAAAATGAGAGTTGTTTTGAGGAAATATAACAGCAAATGTTAAAATACATTTACCACTACCATCTTTAAGTGTGTTTAATGCAAAAAATTTCTCCACTTGGATCCTTTGTCCTTCATTTATTTGTTTAAATAGATATTAATTGCTATCTATTTTGAAATCTCCCAAGTTGCAGGCCTATCTGCATCTCTTAAGTCATCTGTAAACTTTCTTCTTAGAGCTATTTAAATAGCAATTTCTGTAAGTTTTTTTATTAATATAACTGGAAAAATACAGAGAGAAAAGCAAGAAATTCAGCAAGAAAACAGATGTAAACTAAATTTATGTTTGCTTACATTTACAACATGACATTTCTTTGGATTCATATATCTCTCATTTTTGAATTGCAAGGTCTTTGATGTGTGAACTTTGTTTGTAGACTATCATATTTATTATTGATGCCTTATAAATAATAAATGAAAGCAATAATAATGAAATAAAAATGTATGAAACTATCTACTTCTAAGCTGATGATGTAGAAATTATTTGACCCAACAAAAATATTACCAAGAAATAAACTTTATAAATAACTTCAAAGTGTAAAATAAAATTGCAAGATTTATTTTTTTTTAATTGAAGCAAATTTGTATATGGTAAAATGGTGGATCTTAGCTTTGCAATTTTATGAGTCTTAGTGAATATACATACCTGTGTAAGTGTGAGCAGGAAAAATAATTTTCATTCTACCTTGATAAATTCTTCTTGCTAGACTAATAATCAAGTTAACCTGAGACATATTCACTGAAGAAAATTATCAAATTTAATATAGATGTACCTACTGCAGTGCCATAAAGATATGAAACCAGTTATGACTTATATGCCATCTTGAGCTAAGGAACGGGGGACTGTGGTTTGGGACTTTAGCTAATGAGTGTATAATTCCACAGATTAATAACACAGTTGAGTTTTGTGTGTGTGTGTGTGTGTGTGTGTGTTTTTGTTTTTTTTTAAGACTTAGACACCTCTCAGTGTCAACGCTCCCCTCCCAGCTTTGACTTTGTTGTTCAATATAGGCTGCAGGTAGTTTTCATTAAACAGAGCCGCCAAGTATAACACGCATTTTCTTCTGTCTTATTAAAGTTGATCTTCATCTTTTCCTTATTTGCTGCCTGGAATTTCTACATGGTTGATACTTTATTGTCAGTTAACTTACAAGGTGCAGTAAACATACAGTATTTTCTCTTGATGGCATCCATGGTATGCTATGTACACAGAAAGAGTTTTGTAAATTTGTGTTTCCCATAGTGAAGTTAGCCAAAATATCTAGGTATAACCACAAAGGCGTAAATTAATTAAATTGTTTAAAAAAATTATTGCATTCTCACTATTTTTATTACTTTGAGTCCTTCTTCAGTGTGTGTTCTACACAACACAAATTAAATTCTGCTCAGTTTTTATATTAGAATATTGATGCACAATATAAAAAAGGGACATCCTACTTTTATTATAATTTATATATATATTATTTTTTGTATCTCTATGATGATGAATGTTAACTAAACTTATTGTGGTAATCATTTCATAAATATATAAGCCAAGTCATATTCTATATACCTTAAACTTATATAGTGCTATATGTTAATTATATCTTAATAATACTGAAAAAATAAATTATATAATTGTACATTAAATTATAAAATTATTAATTTAACTTACAGAACTTAATCAGACTAAACAAATGCTGGACTTAATGACAATGTAAGCATGCTGGGTAAACCACATTGATCCAACTTTGTCCAAAGCAGAAGACGTAAATCACTTCTGAGAAGAAAAAGACAGACTTAATTGTTTAGAACATTTTGATTATTTAATGTAATCTTGATAAATCAAAACCAATATTCTACTGTCATGTGGAATTTAACAAGTGAATCTGAATGACAAAAAGACTAAATTTAGATTCTGTGAATCTAATTTTTAGATCCCAAAATTTGAGATTTTGAAGTTTTCTGATTAGCCTCAAAACATCTGAGTCTTACAGTTGTTACTTTTAAGAAGTAACTCTAACTCAACCCATAAGATAGAAAGAAATTTTCTTTTTCCTTAATGCTAGATTATATAATGTTCCTACTCATTGTTTTATATGAAGTAACCAAATCTAGCACTGGTTGAGGAAACAGACATATATAAATCTCTTCCAGAAACTATTACAGTTTTCTTACCAGTTAAATGAATTCTGTGAATTCAATTACTCTACCAGTCACACTTCATGAATGTCCTGTCAACATCTCTTACTCTGTGACATCTCTGCACAGGAGAAGAATCTTAGAAATTTGGGGAGAAAAGGAAGATTAAAGAGAAGAATAATAATCAAGAACTACAAAATTGTTATCTATTGTATACATTCATGCTATAAATGATAGATAATATGTATATTTTCTTAAAGAGTTTTAGTACAACACAAATGTATGCATATTCCTATTGAATTATATACATTACGTGCGTAAGAATTTTGTATATCAATTATATCTGAACAAGACTGTTTTAAAAAGCTAAATACAAAATACTATGTAAATTTCAGTACTGTACTGAATAGTAATAATATAATAATAGAAGTAGTAATACTAATAATAAGTAGTAATTGTAGTCTAATTGATAAAAATTTAGAATTCAGAGTTTGTAAATTAATCAAATCTTAACTCTGTTATTTTACTCCTACCAGTAAAACTAAGAAATATATATTTTGTTTAGCAAGAATAAGCAAACCACAGGCCTAAACAGTAACATCTTCAAATATGAGCAAAGGCCTAAAGAAACCATCCAGGCCCTCCCCATGGAGCAAAGAGTCTCAAGGGCCAAAGGATATTTCCACCCAGATTCTTGTCCTCCCTCTTTAGACAATGTTCTAGGTATCTGGGACCCCTAAATTCCTTGTCTAAATGACTCCATGCCTACTTCCGGAGCCTGCCCACTTCCAGTGTTCAAATCTCTAAGCATGAGGCCAAAGTGTACTTACTTGCATGCGTATTGCCGGATCTTGAATTGCAGAAACAAGTTAGCTATAGCCATGCATTCAAGTATGGATATGCACATTGGGGTCAAGATGGAGTGAGGGATTAGAAAAGGGGCAGATTTGGGCCAGGAAACTGGCTCACCCCTGTGCAGGCCCACCCCGATGAGGAAAACTCAGGTTTGGATTTAGCAACATTACGTGAACTAACCTGGCCTTCTTCTAGATGTTATAAAGATCTATCTGCCAAGGTCAGAAGGTTAGAACTTTTTAGTATTCATAAATGTGGAATATGGCCTTTATTGGCATTCTTGCTCTGCGCCCTACAAATAGAGGTCTGGATTTTATCTGTATTTGAGAGTCACAGTTCAGGTTGTAAACACTGAAGTGACAATATTGTTCACACTTTGGGAAACCAACCAAAACAAAAACTGGGGTATAGTGGAGTAAATGCATAGAATCCATTAAAATTGTTTCTCATCAGCAGAAGAAGCTCAGGCATCATACTGGCTAAAAAAGCTACACTGAATAAATGGTCTCCTAATTGCTTTCTGTTTCTGAAAAAAATCTGTGCGTTTTCAAAAAATAAAAACATCAGATTTCATAATTTTAATAACCACCATCAGATTATGTGATTCTCCTCACAAATTCAGTTACTAATAATCTATTACCAAATTAAAATATATTGAAAAAACTTCAAAATATACAAACAACCATGGGAGAGGAAAAGATAGAGTGAGGAGTATAGTAAATGGAAATTATTTCTAAGGATCACTGAGATTCTGCTCTACAATCACAATGTGTAGAGATATAACTTTGTTAGAAACATTTGGTTAAATTTTTTTCTGTTTAAAATATTTATTCAAAAGATGTTTAGCCCCATTAAAATATACAGGTTATGACTGTAAATACAGGCTAGATAATGTTGGAAAATTGTTGAGATTCTGCCAATGTTCCCTAAATTCATGTGTTCATAAACTGACTTCTGGTAAATAAGAGTTTAATAAATCCAAACTTAAGAGACACGAAGAACCCAAATTATCTTGAACATAATATAAATTGAGTGGGCCATATTTATTCTGAGTACTTGGCCCTTCTTCATCTGTTAGCCTTGGAGCGTTGCTGCACCAGGTAGCTATATTTCCCAGTGTTATACCCTGTACTGTGGAATCCTTCTTTCTCCAAATATTTCTCCAAACATTTGTGTTAATTGCTAAATATAACTTTTAGAGTCATAAAACTCTTGATGCTTTCCTGAGCATCTCAAGTTTTAGAATTTAGAAACAGAATCAGCAGTCTGTGAGTCTGCCTTCAAGCTCAAAATCAGAACTCCCTGCCTTTTTCCTCAGAACCTTTCAACAGCCTAATCTGGCCTGCCGTTACTCCTGTAGTTCGTTAGTATTGCTACTTTCTATCTTTGTTATATTGAATACTAGAAATACTTATGTAACAAGTGGAAAGTGAATATTGTCTATTTAATCTTTGCAATTTTCTTATTACAAAGGATGGCAGCTGAACTATGCTGCCACCATGAGATCCCTTAAATTTTGCTAATCAATTAAACAGTGTTACTCTGGTAATTGTTTACATATATTTTTAAAATGTTACTATCTTCATTGCTTTACTTAATTTAATCCCATGTGAATTAGATAAACTCAACATGGATTTCTGAAGTGCTATATACTTGCAGAAGGTGAGATACAAATTTTTCTCTAAGTTTTCTATTAATAAACAGAAGGGAGAAAAGATCATTTTGATTCAAATATGAAAGTGTCCCCTAAAAAGTACCTAACACCCACTCATCAGTTTTTACAATCACATTAAAATATATATGTGTGTGTGTGTATGTGTGTGTATATGTGTGTGTGTGTGTGCGTGTGTGTGTATTAATTACATGGTATATATGTGTGTGTGTATTTGTGTATACATAAAATGAAGTAAATAAAATCCACTATTCTACTACGTGCAGTACTATTCCAATATTTAAGATGACTTCCACCCCAAACACGCACACATTTTAGAAACCAGTCATAAGTCCAGGTTGTTACCTGGACTAACCAACTATTATAAGTCAGAAGTTTCCTAACCCTCCCTCCTTGTGTTTGATTACTTTGCTGGAGTGGCTCAAGAACTCAGGACACGTTTACCAGTTTATTAAAGGATATGATAAGATATAGGGATGAATAATCAGATGAAAGAGATGCATGGGATGAGTTATTTGGGCAAGGACATGTGTGGAATACCCATGTCCTCTTTGGGGATCCCATCTTCCACCACCTGGAAGCTCTCTGAACTCCCTCCCTTCTTTTTGGACTTTTATGAAGGCTTTATTACATAGGCACGAATGATTAAGTCATTGGTCATTAGTGATTGAACTCAATTTCTAGCCCCTCTATGAAACTTAAAAATAGAGGGTGGGACTGGACTTTCCAGCCCTCTAGTTATAAGGTTGGCTGTGCTGTCAAACGGCCCCACCCTTAGATGCTTTCTAAAAGTCACCTCATTAACACAACAGAAGACTTTTTTATTGCTATAATTACTTTGGACATTCCAAGGTTTTAGGAGCTCTGTGCCAGAAACTGTTAAAAAAAAATACCAAGTATATATGAGAAATATATTTTAGTCATCTGAATAATCAAGTATATATTTCTTATAAATCACCATAAATAAAGATCAAAATGGTAGAGTGAGTGAAACTTGGAGACACGGGAGGTAAGGTCACAGAAGTCAACAGGAGGCAGATGATGTATATTATTGTAAAACTTTTGGTACTTACTTGGATAAGAAGTAACTGGATGATTTTGAGCAAAGGAGTGGCTTGATTTTATGTACATTTCAAGAGGATCATGTGGGTTCTGCATTAAAACAGATTGAAGAGGGAAGCAAGGCCGAATCAGAAAGGCTAAATAAGATGTTATTACAATAATCAGTGCGAGGGATGATTGTATCTAGGACCAGATGGTAGCAGTGGAAGAGTGAGAAATGGTCCAGCTCACATCATTTAATGATAAATTATGTATGGGGTGGGCAGGAAGAAGATAAATTGGCTAACTCTGGGATTTTGAACTAAAGAAATGGGGAAAAAAATAGTTCCCAAATACCAAATTAAAGAAAATTGCAGGGGGGGCAGGTGGTACTGGGAAGAAAATATTAGTAGTGAATAAAAGGAGTATGTTAAATTTGACATGTCTTTTGAATATACAAGTAGTGGTCTTAAATAGGAAGCAATAGTCCCAGGAGTTAAGCTCGGGAGAAAAATGTAGGATCTATCTATCTATCTATCTATCTATCTATCTATCTATCTATCTATCTATCATCTATCTATCTATCATCTATCACCTATATCTATCATCATCTGTTTATCATCTTGGGAGTTCTCAGCATGCTGATGAACTATGAAACTGGATAAGATCCTCAGAAGAGGATACAAAATGTAATTTCCTTGCTAAAGTTATCAAACAGAAGAAGTTGATAACTGGAGAGAAGAAATTGGGATAAACAAACAAAAAAAACTGAAAAAGAAACACTAGGGTAGAACAAAAGGGAATATAGCTTCCAGAGAGCAAAGTGTTTCAATTGCTTTAAGACAGGGGGATTAATGCTGCTGAAAGGTCAAATAAATGAGGGCTTAAAATTGACCATAGGATTGAACACCATGGAGACTGGTGAGCTTGTCAAGAGCAGTTTCAGTGTAGCAATGGGGAAAAAGACTTGATTAAAGTAGTTTCAAGAAGGAACAAGATGGGAAAAATTAGACCTTGACCAATTCCGAGCTGCTCTTATAAAAGAAAGTAGATAATTGAAGTGTTATCTATAGAATATATGGCATAAAGGGATGGGTTTCTTCAACATAGGAAAAATTTAAGCATGTTTAAATGCTTATGTAAATTATCTATTTTAGAGAAATAACAAGGAAACAAGCGAGATCATAGTAGCTAATGGGGTGACAAATGATGTGGTGACAAATGGAGCTGTTGGCCTTTGATGGTTGCCCAGCCAGCTTGGAGTCAGTAACAGGAGTGAAGAGCGAGTATATTAGATGTTGATGCAGTAAGTAGATGAGAGCTTGCAAAGGCCTTTTTAAAAAGAGTTCTACTGTGATTCTGAATTAGGAGCTAGATAATTAGCTGGAAGTAACAATGGGGGCGGAAGCATTAGAAGACTGAGCAGGGATGTGAAGCTATGAAACAGTCATCCAGGAGAATGGAAGAGTGAATTGACTAAGGCCCATTCAAATTTAGTGGCCTCAGTATAAAGAAAGAACAGCCGAAATGATGGTATGCATGCACGTGTGTGTGTGTTTGTATTTTATTTACATTTGTCTGTGATGGTGCAGGCTCAAAGTGAGCAATATTGATTTTTTTCCCCTAGGACTGGGACTTCGCTAGAGAAGTCATAGTAATGGAGAGAATGGCAATGGGCTTGAGAGTGTAATAATTTAAAGTGACAAAGGAAGGAAAGCAAAGACTTGATGGGGATGAAGAATGATGAAAAGATAAATTACTTGCCCTGGTGGGGTCAAACAATTGTGACTTCACCTGGTAACATAGTGAATGGGAATCTGTGTGCTGGAAATTGAGATTATGTGAGAATACCATTATTGCTAATGACAAATCTGGGGCATCATTATAGATAAGACTGAGTAACTCAATAAGAGTATGGAACTAGGACAAAGTAGAAGAAAAATGATGTATATGAATATTGAAATTAAGAATTATGGCAGGAGACATGTTAGACATGCATCAACATGGAGGCAGCTACTAAATCTTCAAAGCATGAAGGGGAAGACCTGGGCAGTAGATAAATGCTACTGGAGAGCTAGAAGGTGACATAGCCTAATAAGATTCAAAGTGAGCTGACCTCATGTCTCACCCTAGGAGATAGGGTCACAAAAGAGAATCGGAGAGTTGTATGGAAGATTAGAAAGCTGAGTTTTTGGTAATAACTGAGCTAAAATGGAAAACATACTGAAATAGCTGAGGTAAAGATGATGAAATCTAGAGTTACATCAATTAAAGAGAATAAAAAGAAGATAAATGTTTTTAAAAATATTTGACAAAATTAATAGAATGAATATGGTTGAATAGAAAGTATTAAATAATCTGTTCAAATGAGATATGTTGAGTTTGAGATGCTTATAGTACATTCGTATGGTTACCAAGAGCTCAAGTTGGTGATAAAATTATGGGAAACCAGTGGTGATACTGAAACCAAAGAAACCCATGGAGAATTCTTAAGTGAAGTTTAGGCTTTGAGACCTTAGCAGAGAAGCATGGCCCAATAAAAATGTTGTTGAAGTCTTATTATTAAAATAGTATCAGTAGCAGTAGTAGTGCTGATGATACACAGGTAGCTAGTGGTAATAGTAGAAATAAAAATAAATACTCATTATAATACAAGAGCTATTGTATTACAGTTTAATTAAAAATCATGTCCTGTTTTTAGCAATTGTCTTAATACCAAGCACATTGCCCGACTCCAAATAGACATGCAATAAGAGTGTTAAGTGGGGAAAAAATATCTGGATATTTTCCCCGAAAGAGCTGACCAAAGTTGTGCATAAGTGGGACAGCTTAAATGAAGTTCAAAAATCTTTTATCTTGCCTTTGGTCCCAAAGTTTTGCCATATTATGCTTAGAGTAGTTTAGTGATTTGTGTACAATTAAGCTCTTTCTTATTTTCTTGAAGTCCATTGCTAGGATGATGAGGACCATGTCAAAGGAGCTGGGTGAGAAGAGTAGCATAAAAGCAATGAAGATGTAAATCTCACCATTTTCTGATTATAACCACTCTGACCATTCAAGCCCAAGTAGCTAACATTCTCCCAAGATTTGTCCTATTCTTTTTCCTCATGCCACATCTTCATACCTATATAAACCTCAGTGATGAGTATAGTTTAGGCTCGAGCTGAGACACCCAATACGTGAATTTTGCAAATGGGAAAAATGAAATTCAGAAGCATTGTTACTTTTACAGAGCCGGTAACAGATATATTGTAGAGCTTTGATTTTAAGTTCTATTTGCTGACGCCAAAGTTAAAGTCCATAGAATATATGTCATTCGGAACTATACACAATTCATAAAAAATTTAAAATTTTATTGATTTCTTCTCAAACCATATATATAACGACTTTGTTGGCAAAAGTCACATCGTATTCAATAGTGTAAACTAAAAATAAATTACCTATGCTCCATTATACCAAGCTATTTTAGAAATGCTGCATTATGCAATAAGATTTGTCATGTAAATTATGTATGTAATAGAATGAAATAAGCTGACATCAATAATTAGGATTTTGAGTCATTGGTTCATGTTTCCATTGTTTATATGCTGTTACTGCCACTATTAAAAACAATGTGTAATTTATGTTAAAGTCCTATATAAATTATACTATAAATTCTCATTCTGCTAACATGGTGTGGTGTGTACGTGGTGATAACTGCTTTTACTTTCTACAACATACAATAATTATTGGAGTTTAATTCCAATTTAAGAAACTATTAAGATTATAGTTAACGAGGACATGTTTTAAATTGTTTTTGACTTAGAGATGTTTGGCAAATTAAAAATGAAAAAATGCCATTCATTATAACAATATTAAAATAAGCAAATATAAAAACACTTTCAAGATCTAAAATGAAGTTTGTTATGCATTTGGCAGTTATTTTGTAGTTATTCTTAAAATTCATGGGAAGAGTCTCTAAGCCTTTCTATGTATTAACATTTTGCTCCAAAGTCTGCTACTTTGGTTTTCATAAATTATTCACAGCTTTTAAAACTTGGAGGAAAATATCCAAGGGGATTAATCAAAGTCAGTAAATTAAGTATTGCCTATGTTTAAAATCTAGAGGAATAGTAGATGAGTTTCATTTTTTTCATTCACTATAGTTTGGTTAATTTTCTGTTATGATATTTTAAAATGGTGACATTTCTTCTATGGTTTATATCAAGCCAATGTAGAGAATCTAATCTATCATAAAAGTGTTTAAGGCTAATGGGTAACAACTGGATAGGTTATGAGATAGAATGGAGAAAAAAGGGATCTGAAAAGAGCTCAAATTTGATAGATGTTGGAATAAAAACTTCTTTAATTTAAAATCTGAAATGTGCAGAGACTTGATGGTTAAATGGAGCAGATTTTATAAATGAGTGTGGTGATATGATTGAACACAGTGGGGAAGCATTGTATTCTTTTTATATGGTCCTTATTAAAAGGAAAATAGCAAAGGTTGTTATCTAGTAAAATATATCAAATACCTGTGCTTCTGTAAGTTTGGAAACTCGATAAGGGGGAAAGAAAATAATATGTCAGTAGTGAAATGAATCTTGAACTTTGGCAATGAAGGTAAATTTGATGCTTTGAATGAACAGATGCCTTGTTTGACTAGAAATGATCATGGTTCCAATTTCTTGTCAAACATGCTAGTTTCTTGCTGTCAGAGAATGCTACTTCATTTCTGATATTTCAACATCAGTCTTTTGCTATTACAAAACCAATGCCGTTGGCTGTCAGGGCTTTACAGTTTCAATTGGCAGACTTATCTGTCTCCGGCAGAATTAGACAGAGATATTTCTTATTCAGAGGCTGCTCCTGTGGAAAATAGCAGCAGCCCCAGGAAATCTGAGTACATTAGCTTCAAAGGACCTGTCTGCCACCTTCCCGACAGTAGGCTCCACAAAGTACCTTCCCATCTCCTGTTACTTGGGAGGTTTTCTCTGCATCTTAAATATGTATTCACATAACCTTTAGCAATTTCTATGTTCTAGTATTATTTACAGAAGTATAAGAACCAGCCATACATTTTTACTCAATTGGCACTAGTCATTACCGGTAAATCGCATAAACACCATGGGAAAAGGTGATAGACAAAGTGTCTCAGAAAAAAAAACTAATGTTTTTTTAAAAAATCAAAACAACAGAATGAAGGAGAATTTAACACGAATTGCCTATAACTTTAAAATAATGTTCTCTTTTAAAAAAGTGTTAACTACTAGTTTCAGTTACTAGTTAATGTTTACAATACAGAAGAGTTGTCAGAGAAAGCCATGGTGCTTTAGTTATTTGGGGAAAAAGTGACGATTACTTCTAACCTTCAGAAAGGGTGTAACTGCCTCCAAAAATCTCATCTGCATTTTCCCTTCCTATTTTGTCCTTTCTTTCTCCTTGATCCTATTCTCCACACCCCACTCACCAAAAGACCAACAAAACTGCTAGAGGTGGAGAGGCATGTGTGTGCACCTGTGTATTTCCTTTTCCCAACAGACTACATCTCTTGCTATTTATATGCCTCTAAAATTTTATCAAGTGCTTTATAATCTGTTCACTGAATATTTTATTACTTCATAAATCTGCAAACATCTCAGCTCAGAAAAAACCCCAACCCTTTCTCTGGCATGGAACAATATCTTGTAACACTGAAAAATGTCAGTGACCACACAACTGGGTTTGATTGTTTATTTTTGTGAAGACAAATAAAACTTATAAAAAATATTCCTTTAATTCTATTTTTTAACTTACTGAGTTGGTAAATCATAAGATTTATTTAGCCTATTTTATTATTTCTGCTATTATTTTTGTTTATTTTGTTTGTTTTGGTCACCACACTTTCAGAAGGATACCAATTGATGAGTAAGCAGTATATCTCACTGTCTTAGTCAATTACGGGTCTTCTTTCCTCATTTGGATAAAACTTAAATAGGCTTTTTAAGGCATAACAACAACAACAACAACAACAACACCAACAACAAAAAGCAGTTCGTGGAAAAAGGATAATTTATGAAGTCCTAAAGTAAGAAAAAAAAGATCATTTTGTATTTTATATCAATGGTTCCCAAATTTTTGGCACCAGGGACCAGTGTTCCTATGGAAATCTGATGTCTGATGATCTGAGGTGCAGCTGAAGCAGATGAAGCTTTGTTTGCTCCCCGCTGCTCACCTCCCACTGTATGGCCCAGTTCCTAACAGGCCACAGGTGAGTGGCCTGTTAGGCATAAAACATATCCCAGTCTATGACTTTATAGCTCAAAGTAAATGGAAACCTAACAAACAACTGCTTAATTGGATCAATGGAAATAATTATACTGGATAATTGTTATTTAATACTGATTTATTTCTCACAAGGGCCCCCCAGAATATACAATACAAACTTGTGGCACTGTCTCGAAAGGGCTTACTTCACATTCACGTATTTGGTTATTAAGTAACTTGCCCACATACACAGTAAATTACAATTATTAATTACATTAGGCTTTTCTCATAGGAGTTTTGCTTCCTATTTCATAATTATTGTTAGTGCTTTTTTTCTTGCAAAGTTTTCCATATCTCAGTCTAGCTGTACAATCTAAATTAAAAACAGCCCAGTGATGTCATTAGCTTATTGTCCACTAAGAAATTTTCATGTCTCTTCATTATGTAGCATGGATCCAGGTAATTTATTTAGAAAGCATTTATCCAGGGTTTAGTTTCTGCCAGGTACTACGGAGTCTGTTCATTTCCGCATGGAACTCAATTTGTGAATGAAGGAGAACATAAAATGTCTAATTTGTATAATGTTTATGTCAAACTACCAGTAGGAATCAGCATTATTGGAGCACGGAGAAAGACCAATTCATTCCAAAGTGTTTGCACAGATTTACACAAGGGAAAACATCAATGAATTTAAAATTTTTAAATTAAAAATTTCATCTGAGAGTGTAATTCTTTAAAATGAAACTCTTCTTCTGATTGTGTGTGTATAAACAGAAAATAATATTTAACAAGTGATTAAGGAAAATTATTATTTTTGTATGAACTACAGATTATGTACTTAGTAGTGTCCGAAGAATGATTTTAGACTGAGGTTTTGGAACACCCTTTTGTACTCCTAGATAAACGATAGAGGAACCAGTTAGTTACCAGCTCAGCAAATAGGGTTGCGAGACTTAATGTGCCGAACATTCTGGAAATTTGACACAGCTAACTATTCATTTATGTGTCCCTGAGACTACTATAAATGTTTACTCTTACTTATCATTAAGAAAAAGAACACAAATGAATTAGAAGTGTTTTACTCTTATGCTTATCTAAATGTTCTATGCTTGAATATACAGAAGTTCTCATGTGAAAAATATTTAAATATTTATCAGCCTAAAAATAATATGTTATTGGTAAGCTTGCTACTTTTTGTAACCATTGATGTCCATTGCCTTTGATTTATACAGTCCTAATTTGTTTATTTTAGAAATCAAAATTGCAGTGAAATGAAATCTTTGGGTAGGAGAGAATAAAAGCTGAAAGGAGGCACAGTCCAAATATTATCACAGAAAATGATCTATTTTTATTTACGATATGATCATCTAATCTTTTTTTCCCTAAGTGTCACTCTCTGAATACTGAGCAGATTATTGTCTAATATTTAATACCTCTCTAAGTTGTTTCTTATTAGAAATTGCATTGCTTAAAACTGACATTTTCTAATAGTAGTATAGTTTTTACTACTTTAATGTCATTAAAAATTATGCATGCCTCAACAACAGCATGTCCCAGCTGAGTCATATCAATGTAAATAAAAATGCAAAGAGGCAAAGTCGATAATATTACCAAAAAATTGGTGTTTAGGGTGTAATATGGAGATTCATACTGCACAGATGTTCAGCATAAATGAGATCTGCACCTCAATTGAGTAAGAGTATTACCTGTTTTATTGCTCTGCCTATGTTCAGCAGGCAAGGGTAGGGAGACTATGACCTTGAATGCATCAAAGAACATATGGCTTCAGGAAAAAAAAAAATCACTGCTCAAAGGTAGGTATGTTCAAACAGTGAGAGAAAAAAAAACTAATAATGAAAAAATAAAAAGTTAAAAATTAGTCTAACAAACATAGAAATATCTAGTGTTTAGATCTAGGCTGGCAACTGTTAATGCATAAATTTATTTGACAAAGTGCAAGATAAGTTTATTTCTTCAGTGAGTCTGGAAATTCAAAGAACATATCAGTCTCTAAAATTTCTGCTGCTATCCAAAATGTGATTACTGTTCATATTGTCTGGGAGGATCACCCAAAGGTATTTGATTTTGTTGAGTTTATTGCCAGCTTACTTTCTTCCTAAAAGTGTCTGTTTATCTATCTATCTATCTATCTATCTATCTATCTATCTATCTATCTACCTACCTATCATTTATCTATCATCTATTTACATTTATTTAAAGTTCATATCTCCTGATTCCTAATACTTTCAAAATAAGCCAGAAACAATAGTTACTAATTAACTTCAAAGAGAAAAAGCAAATTTTTAGTAAATTTGAGCAAAATCACCACACACACACACACACACACACACACACACACACACACACACAGAGTAACAAAGCCTCTGGTATTTCCCTAAATCAAGGAAAGTCACCTTCCTAGCCTGCCCTCCTTTATTTTAGCTTGACTTTCCTTCTAGCAACTACATAGCTAAGAGAATTGTAGCATTGAGTCTTAAAGAGATACATTTTCTTCAATTTGGTATTTTCTTTAATTATGGATATTGGGTCTGTCACCAGTATGTATAACCAATATTTTTATATCACTGTATAGATTTATATTACCAGAATGAAGACTGAGACCCATGCCTCCTCAAGCAGACATCAAACTTTTTCTTCCTCTAAAAAAAGTTTCTCTTAACAACCATAGTTATTCAGGAAAATCTCAACAAATATCTTACATATTTCTTATACTGGTGAATATAAGTATAGGAGGGAACTTGTAATGTCATTAGAATATGCAAAGTTTAATTAACAACAGCATATCCCAATGTGACCAACTTAAAAACTGTTCCTAGCCATATTTATTCTCCTTCAAATGTACAATTTGAAAGAAGGCCACTATTCTCTCAGGCCAGTAAACTGAATTTTTCTTCTTTCATTTCCACCATGAACAAATAAATTTTCTTCTAATCTCAGAAATCTATCGAGATGTAGACATCAGTTTATTTATCCCATGATTCTAAAGATTTGGTTTCATACAAAAATAAGCTTGTCAAGGCAACTTTTAAAAAATACATATCTCTTCCAACTATAAGTTCATAAACTGCCTGCTAAGAAATAATTTTTATCTTGATAAAATTTTATATATTTTATTTATAAAATAAATATCTCCAAGGTGTTATGGGGATCACAAAAAATTATTCAAGGCAGAATTCATGTAATAGGCTGCACTTAGGTTAAGAATTAAAAAATAAATATGATTTATTTTTTTATTTATAGAGAAGCAGTAGCCAAAAAACTCAAGTCAATCTGGAAGAAAATTTATGTAGAAGGATTCTAGGAAATATGACTGAATAAAGTGTCAGATTTCAAAGACGAATTTACAATTCAAGCCAATAGGGCTAATAATCAGAGAAAATGTATAACCAGTATATCTATGAAAATTAATTACATGCTATTTGTGTGTAAAATGTATTAATTGAAAAAATAGATAAAAATACCAAATAAGAAGCATTTCATAAGATTTTGCCATGACAACTGTAGGACTCTTGGCAAGAAGAATGACTAAAATTCTTCTCTACCCATTTGATGAGTTCCCCTTGAACACTCTTAGCACCAACACTGCAACAGTTCTATATATTAAAAGTAGTAAATATATGAGGACTTCAATTTGGGATAGCCTTTCTCTATCCCATTTCTCCCATTTGTTCCATAAGAACCAATCTTCAAGGACCTACATCTTTCTCTTCAAGATGTAGAAGGCTAAAAATATATGTGATGAATATGTATATGTATATATAAATGTGTGTATATTTGTAAATGTATAGTATATATATATATTTTAAATGTATATGTAAAATATATATATGGCAACACAACAAAAACACACACACGCACGCGCGCGCGCACACACACAGAAATGGAGGAGAGGGAGTGATTTCTGTTTCTTCTGCTTTGGGCCAAGAGGGAACAACAGGGACTTGATTTACTATCCTGTGTAAAACAACTCAAAACAAGGGAAAACATAAAACACTGATTTCAACATCAAGCATCAAAACAAAAGCGATCTCCGAGAGAAACAATCTAGGTGAAAACTAATTGCCCAATCCACTGTCTGGAGAGAATTTCCAGGCCACATCACAAGAAGGAGAAATCTACTCATTAGCCCAGTGAACTCCTTGAATTAAGAAGATGGAACTGCGTGTCTGAGGAGACCAATGGAGTACAACACAGTTAGCAGGACTGAGAAGAGAGCTGCAGAGAAAGAAAACACCAGAGATCCACCAAGACCCCCTCACCCCCAACCCCTGGAAATTATTTAGCAGAGTACTGATCAGTTCAGACAAGTGATAATTAATACCCAAGGCTGGGGGGAAAAAAAACACCATTACCTATCAAACAAAAATCTGATAAATTGGATTTCATTAAAATCAAGACACAGAATTGGAGAAGGTATGGACAATACTTATACCTAACAAGAAATTTGTTAGGTATAACAAATATACAAAAATCTAAAATACACAAAAAAGCCTACGAATCAATAAGAAAATCTCAGACAATTCCATTTAAAAATAGGTGAAATATTTGAGAAGACACTTTATAAAAAGAATAATCAAATAGCCACCAAACATGTAGAAAATTTCTCAAAATAATTTATCATCAAAACCTTAATGAGAAAAAATTAAAAATCTAATGGAATGTCTAAAATCATAATGACCAACAATATCAAGTGTTGACCAGAATGTAGAGTGAACAGAAGGCATATATTATTATTTGGAGTGTAAGTTGGTACAATAACTCAAAAAATAATCATGAGCAGTATCAACTAAAACTCAACATATGCCCACCTTATGGCCCAGCAGTTTGGTTCCTAAGTATACTCCCAACACAATTGAATACTAACTCCAGCTTTCCAGATATTAGCATTCTTTAAAACACTTCACTTTCTGGCTTTTTTTTTTTCCATAAGAAAAGGAAGCTAATATTTATTCAGCACCTACTATGAATATTCACACTGTTGTTTTAAATGCACTATCTCGTTGAAATCATCAATTGAAAAAAATAACATTAGGTTTTATTCACAGCAGAATGTCTTTTATTTGTAGTTTGTGACATCCAACAGGTCTTTTTTGTATGTCTTACTACTGTGGAATTTATTTACACATAATAGTTTAAAATCATTTTGTTAGACAGGTAAGCAGTTCCAACATTCTCCATAATTCTTCATGGTTATGTTTTAACTTTTTCACTTTTAGATACATTTTAGGTATATTTGCAACATCATCTAACACAATTTAAATTTATTTTTTATAGTTACTCTGAGTTTTGTGTTTATGTGCATCTATATTATAATTCAAATCATGCAGGTACTTCAGTGTAAGAAAACCAGAAGTCAAAACTGATTACAAGCTGAGGATTATATCAAGGTCACTATATTTGTACCTGTTATGAATTGTTATATAATGCTTTCTTTTTTTAGCATTTGTCATTTTGCTCTTTCAATCACTGAAAACTACATTTTCTGTTGTATCAGTAGCATCTTCAGTAATCTTTCTTTTATATTTGCATAGTTTGTTCTCTTGATGTGCCTTTGCATAAAAAATATAATTTTTCAAATCAGGCAGAAATTAAATTCCAGCTTTGGAAATAACATCTGTGACTACACATTTAAAAAGCTTTATTAGACATTTAAAAACATGCTTTCCATTAGAAGTAAAAACTAAACCTGGCTATTTTAGTCACTTTTGCAAGTATCTCTACATTATTTTAAACTAAATGAAGATTTTGTTTTAGGTAACAGAAAATTTATAAAAAGAGTAAACCAAATCTGTTTTTCAGAATGCCCTATAAAACCTATATGAGATTGCAATAATCATAATTTTGTTCCAAGAGTAACAGTATGAGTTGAACAAGTTCAAATACAACATGACTTTGTAAGTCTATATTTTGTTCTATTTAAAAAAATCAATATGTATGACTTAAAATAATCTCTAAATTAAATCCAGATCTAATTAATCTGTACATATTTTATGAATCATTTTACATATGCACACTATAATTTGTATGCACATAAATATAAATGATGAAAAACTCCATATCCATTTATATGTGTGCTTGTGTGTGAGTGTTTATAGGCACATTTGTACATGTTTGGTATGCGTTACAAAGAGAAAGGATGTGAACATAACCGCAAGTGGAAAAATAACCCATTTCTTACCCACCATCGGAAACTGCAGATCAGAATGGCCTTTGACTAATTGCTGAATTGGTACAAGTAATAAAGTAATGTAAAGAAGCTGGGGTCCTTTTAACTAAGAAAATGGTCATTAGAAATTAATTTGACTCAATTACGGGTTTGTATTTTCTTCTTTTGGCACATATTTAAGGGAGATGGAAAAAATATAAGTAGAAAAGAACTTTTGGTCTCCCCAGCTCTAACTCCTTTTCAAAGCTGTCTTATCTCACAGCCATCCCAATAATACTATTTAGTGGGACTGGCCTCACTCGCCCTCCCACAGGACTGGGCATTAAAAAAAAATAGAGAATTGTCTAATCTAAGAAAGCAAGGCCTCAGACACAGCAATTGGCTGTTTCATATTGGGTGCATTATTCACTGGTCCCCCAGAAAGAAACAAAAGTGACAGTTCTGTATGATACTGGAGCCAAATGTACTCTAATACATTTTTAATCCTCAGAAGTTTTCTGGTCCCCTCAGTGCTGTTGATGGTTACGGAGGGCAAGTGATTGTGGTCAGAAAGGTCCCTTTAACACTGCAAATTGGGTGTTCTCCCCCACAGCAATATGGGGTTTGATCTGTCCAACACCAGAGAACGTAGCGGGCACTGATGCTCTACAAGGTCAAACTTTGCAAACCTCTATCCATGAATTTCCCCTCTCAGTTGGAATAATCAAACCAACACCGAGGGAAAATGCCAAGAGGAATCAGGAAGTGTACTGCCTCTGAGAAGAGTAGTAACTGTCGAACAATGTAAATTTTCTAGGGACATAAGGAAATCAGAGAAACTATTTAAGAACTACACCGAGTGGGTATTGTACCCCCTGCCCACATTGCTTTCAACAGCTTGGTGTGGCTGCTAAAAAAAGGCCGATGGCTCATAGTGAATGATTCTGGACTACTGACACTTGAATAAACTAGTGTCCCCCATTATCCTATGCCACTGTCCAAGTAGAATGTTGTGTATTCATGCCTGATGAGTCAACTATTTTGTCATATTTATTAAATCACATGAGGAAATAATAAACGCCCTGAGTGATCTGATTCACAGCCTAGCGGACTTAACAAATCAATTATTTGGATCAAGGAATTCTTAGTAGAAAAAAATAGTTATCTATTTGGGAATCATATATTTTTCTTACGGATCATCCTTTATTTTTCTTTTTTGTTTCTTTTTTTATTATTAGTTTCAAGTATATAGAACATTGGTTAGACATTTATATATTTTATGAAACAATCTTTTTGATTATCTTCCCGCTGGCACTATACATAGCCATTACATTACTACTGTCTGCATTTCTTAAGCCATGCTCCCCATCCCCATGACCCTCTCTCAACTACTAATTTATACTTCTTTAACCTTTCACCCCTTTCTCCCAGGCTCCCAAACCTCTTCCTCTCTGGCCATCACCAGTTCATTACTTTAATCTGTGTTTTCTCTTGCATATGCCTTTATTGTTGTTGTAGTATCTGCCTTCAACCACCAGAACAGCCAGAACAACCACCAAACAAGCCACCTCCATGCTGGTGAAACCCTTTGCGGACTGCTCAGGGGGTGTGTAAGATTGTAAAAGCCAGGTGATAAGGAGTGGAGTGTTGGAGGAGGTCATCGAGAGGACATGACCTCTGGTTGACCTTTGATCTGGACCAAAGCAATCAAAGGTGTCTCACCCCCTCTTCTGTTCTTGGAATGTACCTTCTACCCACCATTCCATAATGAGAGCCGTGTTCAAGGACATAGCCTTGAGAGAGTAAGGTGTTGAGACCATCTGGACAGTATAAGAAATGGAATCCCATTAAGGTTCTGAATGAATCTTGAAGATTCTGATGGGTGGGTGAGCAGATCTACTCACATTGCCTCATGGGTTAAGTTCCCTTGCTTTTCAAGAATAGAACCTGGCAATCTGGAATGGCCTATGTCTCTCTTCTGTCTGTCCTTGTCATTCATATACAGGGGTCAGTTTGCAAACCAATGTCTACTGGAAAAAGAATAATTATTCTGGAAGAAATTTAGAATTGTGTCTAGAATAAATTTGCAGATATTAAATAGGATTTTCCAAAAGTGGCTACAACAGCAAAAATTAAAAAAGTAGGTCCTTTTGGGAAGGCTTGAGGATTTGAGTCAAGGTAGCAAGGTCGGGATCTGGAGTGTATACTTTAGAGATATTCTCTTGCATTTAAGGGAGAAAAACACTTTTGTATACAGAGTTAATTTTCATCATGTGTAATGCAGTTCTCTTTAATTATCTAAACAATTCATTGAGTTCTGATTGCATTATTTTACTTAAAGAATGTGTAGCAATTAGAGGCAGGAATCAGGAACCAATGTCAAAAACATGTGAAAAAGTGCTCTATCTCACTCATGAAAAGAGAAAAACAGCAAGCGCTGACTGATTGCAGCATAAATATGTATAATACCTATGGGGTCATTTTAGCTTTAACCATTAGAACTAAAAAAATTGTATATTCTTTAAAGTATAAATATTCTTGTCTTTATAGGACAAAATTTGCAAGATAGATGATAGATGATTGATGATAGATAGATGAGAGATAGATAGATATGAAAGAGAGAGAGAGACAGATGGACAGACAACTGATAAACAGACAGACTCAGTATTGGATATGTTGGATATATCTTATGCCTTATATTACATGCCTTTTTTAAATTTATTGTCTCATGCAGATATTACCATTTCAAAATGAGTTAAATTTAAAGAAAAAAAAAGAAATAGGACTGATATTTTCTTGAAAAATCTACTAACAATGAACTCTTTCTCACATTTTTTGAAATGTATTTTTTTCAGACCTTTTACAAGCATTTGTAAACTCTGTTACCTGTCTTTAAACATTTTTTAAGATGTCTTTCTGTGGCACACTAGTTTTTATTTGATAGAGTATAATTAAACACATCTTGCTGTGTTTTGTTTAAAAACAAGTTAATATTTATTCATTGCTTATTATGATCCAGGAATGCATTCACTCATTTTATCCTTGATATAGCGTATGTTAAATTTGCAATCTCATTTTACAGATGAAGAAACTGAGGTACAAAAGAGTGGAGTAAATAGTTTATCCATTAAACAGCTGTTAGATGGCAGGGCAGAGATTTAAACTCACAAAATATTTTTCTATATTTCTACCTAATATTTTATACTTGAATTTTTTTAAATATAAACAACTGGGAATTTATTTTTTGAATGATGCGAAGAAGAGATTAGAAGTATTCTGAAATTGAGTACACTTTCACAAAGTAGTTTTTATCATGGAGTCCATTTGAATTATTTCTTTAAAATTAAGTTTAGAGAGGAGTTTTGCACCACACATAAATTACTTTGTTCTCTTTGTGTTAATAATTTATTTTGTTTAAGATCTTTAAAATAGTCAGATAATTTAAACTTTGGTTGACCTTGACTTTGTTATATTTGAAAGTATATGAATTAATTATCTATTTCAGTGAAATTAAGTCAACAACACTATGATTTGGTGAGAAAAGCATAAGATTTAACTACCCGAGGCTAGGTTTTATCTCAGTTCTACCTTGAATAACCTGTCTAACCTGGCATACGTCAATTTGCGCCCTCCTAGAAGAAGATTTTCAAGACAGAATTAGACTTGCATGGTTATTGAAAAAATCATCTTAAAGGATAAAGGGGAAAGGCAGCAGGAAAAAGCAAGGAAAGAGTCAGACTACTAAGCGTCTTATGCAAATGAAAAGAGCACCCATGTATTTTGCTTAGTTTTTCAAATAATCAATTTGTAATTTCTTTCTGATTATGAAATAAATACATTCATATTGTGGAAATATTAAAGTACAGAAAAAATACTGAAAAAAATTAAAATATTGTATACTAATACTGCATAGCAATATGTAATGGTCATATGTTTTACTATTTTTTCCAAATTGGTTAAAATTCTAAATATATATTTCTAACACATTTGTATTGTTTTTGTTTATAACATTATTACATTTATATAGTACATAGTATATATATATTTACAATGAAGTAAATTTAAATTTGTCCAAATTTAGTCACATATTCAGAATACATTGCCAGTAAAGAGAAAGGTTACTTATTATATGTATTATATGAAACATATAAATTGAAGACAAGATGATTTATGGTATTAATCTTAATTTATGGTATTCACCTTTCAGATCTTATAAAATTTAAATGGAGAAAAGTTATTTTCGTGTTTTTAAAAATTAAGAACTTCTTTGAAAACCTTGTGTCATTAAGGAAAGAGCAACTATGGTTTCAAATATTTACAAATCAATGTTTAAATTGTTTTTACTATGTACTCAATCAGCACAGATTATTTTCCAAGTTTTAGTGAAACACATTGAGATTGATTCTAATTAATTAACACCCAAATAAGAATTATTTACAGAAACACAAATGCCAGATGTTTGAAGAGGCTGATAATCCCTTAAAAAGCAAACACTAAGTTATGAAAAGTCATTAAAGTTATTTTCTCAGGAGGGATTCTAGATTTTCTTCTTTTATGCTACACTGATAATAGTTTTTGAATAAACATTTGTTATTTAAAGTAGACACTAATGCTCAAATTTATTTTGTAAAATATGCCTTTTATAACAGTATAAATATCTGAGAAGATCGCCAATGACTTCCATGCAAAGTTAAAGTTCTTTCTATTTCCTTTGGCCTTTGGGCTCTGCTATGCTGAGTATGTCACTAAATAGCAAAGTAGTCAGGATGTCCATTCTCCAATGGTCTGAACAATGCTAGCTTAGTATTGCTTTTAAGCCTTGGAGGAAGGAGAATGTTCATGGGAATGTCAAACATTTAAAAAAATGTTAATGTGGAGCATGGTAATGGTACCATTAGTTGTCTCTTGTATCCTTTTGTGAAGGGACTTTGAGCTCCTCTCAACACCAGGTGGAGTCCTCTTTGCTAAACCCAGAATCTGAGCTCCCCTTGTGACTTTCTTAGGCCAATAGAACACAGCAGACTTGGTGTGGCATTTCTGAACCTGAGGCTTTGTAGGATTTCACTCTTTTGGAGTTGAGCCTCTGCCATGAGAACAAACTCGAGCTAACCTTTTGGAAAATCAGAGACTTTGGGCAGCTGAGACAGTTTGGTCCAGTTATTCTAGCCACAGTCCCAGACGTATGAGATAGTCCATCCAAGATCAGCAAAGCTGCCTACCTGACCTGTGACTGAACACAAAAGTTAACAAAAGTTTGCCACTTGATACTAGCAAAGCCCACCTCTCTCTGGTTAGCTGAACTGCTCAACAAAGTTGTAGACTTATGAGCTAAAAGATGTTTATTGCTTCAAGTATTCAAAATAAATGCTTATGGCTTTATTGGAGTGGTTTGTTATATAACAATATTTGCAAATATTTTATATAAAATGTTTTATGTTAAAAATTATTAAATAGAACCAATTTTTAATCATTTTTATAACTGTGATTTCTCCTTGAAAGCACATTTTCAATGTTCAGAAAATATTTTCATTGTAATAGTAAAGGTTCAATAATAATTTGGGATTACGTATGATTGGTTTCCATAATATTCTAAAGACAACACGACTTTTCTATTGCATAGTAGATAATATAGCCAAGTTTTACTTTTAGATTTTCCCTCCAATAGAAAATGTACTGTTTATCAATCATCTAAGACCTTGTTAGGAAAGAAAGCAGCCAGATAGTTACAAGTTATATAAAATACCTAAAATTTCAATGAATTCAAGAACATGGTGACGAGATCCTACAATAACTTGTAGGTTCACCTCGATCAATGATTCTCAATGCAGGGAGAGGCAATCTTGTACTCCACCTGGGGACATTGTCAAATTTTCACGGATCTTTTAAGAGGCAATGCCAATTGTTCAGGTAAGAGATGATGGTTTCAGGCCAGTGAGGAACCAGCAGAATTGGTGGGAAATGATCAGTTATATTTTGAATATAGAGCCAACAGGATTTCTTGTCATATCAGATGTAAGGTAGAGAAAGACAGTAATTAAGAATGACTCCAAGGCCACCAAATGAAAGAAAATGTAAAATAATTCCTTGAAGCACAATAAACTGAATTTATATGCAACATAACAGACACATTTGTTTTTGTTTTTGCTTTTTTCTAGTACATATTTATGTGACAGCGTAGGCAGTAGTCTGTGTGAAGGCAGAGCAAACACAGATAGAAGCTGAACAGCACTTGTAGAATTTAATTTAAATGGGGAGATTTTTTTATACTTCCCTAGGCAGGCTGGGATTGTTGTAATGATGGTACCTATAATAAAAAAGAGTTAGATAAATTCATGACTATGATAAACCCTAAAAGGTAATTTTGATCAGGAATCAAAAAGCAGAGTAGGAATTAATTTTCATTACCCATATATTTTTATCTGAATAATTTTTGTGACCTGTTTGGATTCTTGAAGAGAGCATCACCCTCCTGGTCATGCATTATTCTGCATGTCCGATGGACATATTTATCATATTATACCTCATATTCTCTGCCTTTATACTGGAACATATTCAAATTCACTCCAATATTCTCAAATTACATCATTTTTATCTATCGATAATGTAATTGCTATATCTACAAGACTGTGCTGTCCCTTTCTTGTTTTTTGTGTCTATTAAATACCTGAAACCATCTCACTGCTCTCAGTGTGACAGTTGATGCTGTGTTCTGGGCCCACATAGGCATTTTGTTTAAATTGTATGAACATAGCACAAGTTGCTTGCCTGAAGAAAGTAAAGCTTCCATTCACCAAATGATAGTTTAAATGATATGCGTGTATGTATTATGTGCTACAATTAACCAAGAAAAAGTCAGAAATAGAGAGAAATATGCCTTTTATAATAGTTTATCGTTGACTAGGAGAAATAGTATAGATTTATAAGAAATGTGTAATATTGCATAAAAAATTCAAATTTTACTTTGAAATCTTCTTAGGATTTATGTGTAGAACTTAAGCTCACTGTACCTACATCCATGCTATGTATTGAAAAATACTAAGTCTAAGGCTGTCTGATTTAAAATTCATGATGAATAAGAGGATAAAAAAGTGACCTTGAACTCAGTTATATTTTAGTGGACCATAAATATACCCGGTCAAAGGTAGAACATTTCACTCTGTGTTATAATAGCTACTACAAAAGAGCAGAGCACCCACTCAAGGCTGGCCCCTCCATGGCTGGCTGCTCTCTCTCAAAGAGCTAATTCTAATGTTGCAAGTATTTGTACAAGCAACAAATCATATAGACACCACACACTTTAAACACATCTAAATACTATTTCGATCTAAAACAAATAATCCTAAAATTTATATGAAACCTTGAAACATCCCAAATAGCCACAGCAATCTTGAAAAAGAAGAACAAAGTTGGAGGTATACACAACCTGATATTAAACTAAACTACAAGGCTATAGCAATCAAAACAGCATGGCACTGGCATAAAAATAGTCACATAGATCAATGGAACAGAATAGAGAACCTAGAAATAATTCTACACCTATATGGTCAATTAATCTATGACAAAGGAGGCAAAAATGAACAATGGGGTAAATACAGTCTCTTCAACAAATGATGTCTGGAAAACTGGACAGATACATGCAAAAAAAATGAAATTATACCACTTCCTTTAGCCATTAAACAAGAATAAACTCAAAATGAATTAAAGACTTAAATGTAAGACCCAAACCATAAAACTTTTAGAATAAAACATAGGTAGCAAACTCTTTTTATTGCTTTTAGTAATTTTTTTCTGATATATCTCCTCAGACAAGGGAAACAAGAAAAAATAAACAAATGGGACTACATCAAATTAAAAACTTTTTGCACAGCAAAAGAAACCATAAAAAAATGAAAAGACAACCTACTGAATGTGAGAAGATATTTGACTATGATGTATCTTACAAGGGGTTAATATACAAAATTTATAAAGAACTCATTCAACCCAACAACAACAACAACAACAACAACAACAACAAAAAAACAATCTAATTTAATGGGCAGAAGACCCAAATAGGTATTTCTCCAAAGAGGACATTCACATGGCCAATAGAAATATGAAAGGATGCTCAAGGTCACTGATTATCAGAGAAATGCAAATTAAAACCACAATGAGATATTACTTCACATCTGTCTGATTGGCTATAATCAATAACTTGAAAAACAACAAATGTTGATGAAGATGTGGAGAAAAGGGAATCCTCGTACACGCTTGGTGGGATTGCAAATTGGTATAGCCACTCTGGAAAACAGTTTGGAGGGTCCTCAAAAAATTAAAACTAAAACTACTTTTTGACCTAGCAATTGCACATGTGGGTATTTACTCAAAGAAAACGAAACACTTGATAGCAAAGATCTATGTGCTCCTGTGTTCACAGTAGCGCTAGTCACAATAGCCAAGATATGGAAGCATCCATCAGTAGATGATTGGATATTATGATTCGTATATACAATGGACTATTACTCAGCCATTAAAAAAATGAGATTTTACCACTTGCAATGACATCATGGATGGACCTAGAGCGTATTACAATGAGTGAAATAAGTCAGACAGAGAAAGATAAATACCATATGATCTCATTTATATGAGGAATCTACGGAACAAAAGAAATGAACAAACTAAACAAAAACAGACTCACAGATACAAAGAACAAACCGGTGATTGCCAGAGGGGGGTTGAGTGAAAAACGTGAAGGGATGAAGTACAGATTAGTAATTACAAAACAGTCACAGGGATGTAGAGCACAGCATAAGGTATACAGTCCATATTATCATAATGGCTGTGTGTAGTGTCAGATGAGTGCTAGAGGAATTGAGGGGATCACTTGTTAGATTATAAAAATCTGTAATCATTATATTGAATACCTAAAACTAATGTAAAATAATAGCTAAACAAACGAAAGTAAAACAATTTGATTTGAAAACACTATTAATTTAATAGCAGTTTTAGAACTCTGAATAATGATATCTTTTTCATATTTGTTAACACCTGATTATCCTGTGTGGTAAGCCAGTGAAAGAAAAAAGTGATACTGTGGTAATGTTTCTGTGCTAAGACTCAAATATGATGCAAAATTAAGCAGTTTCACTAATAAAGAGAAGATAGCTAATTTTAAGATAAAATATGAATTAACTTTTGCATTATTTCACAAAGTGTTTTAATGTTTCCCTTATTTTGTGTTTTTATATTTGAAGAGTCTCTATATCTATACACCTAGCAAATTGTATATGATTGAGAGTAAGTAGGTTTTATAGATCTAAACGTTGAAAAACCATCTTCATCATGCTAAGGTCATTTAGAAGTTTAGAGATTTTGATATCTTTATTATATGACTGTTACATCTGACAAATATTCTGCTATGATACGCTGAGATAATAGTAATATAATATCACTTTTTGAGCGCCTTGACACACTTAGGCACTTTGCTAAGTAAATATATTATCTCATCTAATTAATTTGGAAAATTGAAAATTTTACATAAAAAAACAATATCACATAATCACATTAATAAAATTAATTGACACAGCTTTGAACATATTGTATATTATCAAAATCTTGTGTACTATCAAGATCCAATGAGATATGTTCCTAAGATTACTAAATAAGTTCTTTTTGTAGCAGCTACTTTACCTTGGCGTGAATGAGTACCAACAACACATCTCCCCGTGTGTAGGTGAACCAGTCACACAGAGGTTATAGTTTAAAGTATATAAAGTATATAAAGTATATACATACTGAAAGGTTATAGTTTAAAGTATGCAGCATGGAGATAGATGCAAATTTAGAGTACTCTGAAACAACCATAAAATATACTTTTAGGTATAAAGACACTGAGAAGATCAGTAAGATCATTAAAGACAGTTTTCCATGTTTTCTCTCCTTCTAATGGTTGCACATATATACAACAGTATTTTACACCTTTAGATTTTGCAGAATGGGAGTTATGTGTGTACATGCTCATTCTTATATATTCAAAAAGAATAGCAAGCTTTCATTGTCTGAGTTCTTTTGAAAAATAAAAAGATAAATTTCTGGTTTGTCCAAAGAATCTTTTCATGCAAGATGATGCTATTATTTTTAGTCCTCCTTTCAGTAGTTGAGTAAGAACTCACTTGGTGTTAAATTGTCGGCTCAGCTTTAACCCTATGGAGGATAGAAATTTCTGTCGCAAAGTTTGGAGCTTGCTTGTCACAACATGACAGACCTGCCTCTGTCCTTCATGTCTTCGTCACAGTCACTTCTTTGTGAGTCCTCTATGTAAATTAAACATCATAGCCCTTTCCCTCACTGTTTCCACCCCACTTCTCAAGTTTGGCTTCTTCCTTAGCATTATCACCATCTTAAATAGCATATATTTATATAATATCTACTGTCCCTCCCCAATTATTAGAGTGGGTGTTTTGTATGTTTATTTTTTTTATCTCCTAGAATTGTGCCTGGCACATAGTAACTGCTTAATCAATACTGTAAAAGACTCACTGCCTGAGTATATCACTTTAGCATTTTTTTCCTTCTTTTTTAAAACTTCTTCCTGGATCATTTTCATCCATACATAACACGTGTCACTAACATATTAAATTAATACACTTCCAAATAAAGTACACACACACACACACACACACACACACACACACACACACACTTCTAAACTTACATCTATCTCCTCATTTCTCTACTTTCTTATTCAAAAAAATTTTTGACATATTTGTCTGCTTTATTGTATACAATTCATTTTACTACCTTTGCTGCTAATACCATAGTCAACAGTTATTTTTAATATTCTAGAACTCTCTAAATCTCTTAACTTCTCTTCCCATTTCAAACTCTCCTTCCTTATAGTCTGTTCTCTTCTTAGCAGCCAAAGTGACTCTGATAATCCCTTAAAAATGGAAGTCTCTACTAGAAATATCTCTACTAGAAATTTTCTAATGTTCTTTTTTAAAAAAAATATTTATTTTCAATTACAGTTGAAATTTAATACTATTTTATATTGTTTTCAGGTGAATAGCATAGTGGTTAAACATTCATATAATTTGCAAAGTGATTCCCCTCCGATTAGTCTGGTATCGACCTAGCACTATAAGTAGTTATTACAATATTATCGATTACATTCTCTATGCTGTACTTTACATCCCTTTGACTACGTTCTCTTATCTCACTCAAAATTAAATGAAACCATCATCGTTTTTGTGACTTAAAAAGTCGCACATATTTCGACCACCCAGTTCTCTCCATGTCTACTTCTTTCCAAGCTCATTGATAAGCCAGGTTCTCTCCTGACTCAAGGTACATTCATTTCCCTTTCCTTCTGCCAAGCAGACATGGCCACGCCTCTGGCTTCACCTTATTCAAGGCTCTTCTCAAATGTTACTGTATCAAAAGATTTTCCCAAAACACCCAAAGTAAGACATTTTCTTACCTAACACACTGATTTGTTTACTGTCTATATTTCCCTACTAGAACATAAGCAACATAAAAACAAAGCAAAACGTTTTCTCTTGCCCTCTTTCTTCCCCTCTCCCTGTCACTCTCCCTTTCATCCACTGTCCACACGTTCCTCTTTCTTTCTCTCTCCCTCACTCTCTCCTTTTCTTTCTCTCTTCTGTTTCGTAATAGGCAATCAACATAAGTAATTAAGTTTAAAAGGTTATAAAATGATCCTTCCTGTTAAACCTCTTTGAACAAATCAGACAAACATACACAACCCACAGAGAATTTAATACCCTGATTTGTGTTTCCAGAGATTTAGCATCTCTCTCATTAACTCTGGGCTCTCCTTATTTATCCTTTATTGTTTTGAAAACTGAATCGATATTTTGGGTTTGGTTTCCTTATGTTCTTTTTTTATTCAGGGCTTTCTTTCATCACCCTCTACTGATTTTACTCATATCTTTCTCAGTCTCCTTTTGAGATTCCTCTTCAGCTACTTGAAGAGTGAACATCATAATTCCTCTAGGTATTGTTTTCAAGTCAATGCCCCTCAAAACCATATATCTAGCCTAGAGCTCTGCTCTGATTCTAGTCTACTGTATCCATTTGTCAAATATTTCAACTTGAATTTATCAAAGCAGCTTCAAAATTAAATAGACCTATTATCACAGCTCCCCTCTAATTAAAACTGATGCTTTTCCATTATTTAGAATCTCAATAAACAGAATCCATGTAAGCAAAAAAATTAGAAGCCACAAATCTTCCAGTTTTAACTTTACCTTCTAATGGTTTATTAGTCTTTTTTTTCTCTCACATTTTTCTTTTTGACATAACACTTTTGGAATGTATCACTGCATGACCTCTCATCTGGACTTGCCACACCCTCTCCTCCTCTTTCCAAATTGCCTCTCTGCAACTAGAGTTGTTACCTTTTCCTTTCAAAAAAGGCCTACAATTTAATGTGGCCTGCAATGTCTTGAGGGGTCAGGGCCCCACCCTGTGTTGGAATCCCCACTAGGTAGCTCTTCCTTAGGAAATCATAAAGCATTGGCACCAAAACTAATTTTTCAAATATTCTCATATTTCAAAAAATGCATCAACCTAGTCTCCTAGAGGAAATTTAATTTTTGTCAATTTCATTTTGTTTTTGTATTGGTAAATTTTGTAATTATATTTGAGAAGATCGAGTATTAGAATATTTCCAAATTTTAGGCCCTCTGAAGATCTTAATTCAAATCTGCATGTCCATTTTTATTCGTCTTCTTTCTCTCTGTATGACCATACTTTTTTTTTCACTACTAAATACCCATACACGCAACATTTACCATAAGACTATGCCCCATTATTCTTTATCTAAATTCTTTCTATTCCTTTTCTTTCGTTTTTTTTATTAGTTTGTAAATGACTTCAATCATCAGCTCTTAGCTAGGGTTACTTTCTTAAAGCACTTTTCCTTGATCTCCAAAGACTGATCAAAGTAAGTCCCCCTCTTAAATACTATTATGATACATAGCATATATCTGGGTCTGTAATTGTGAAATTATTTGTTTAATAATTCTGTCAATCTCGATTTCTCCAATTAGATTGTAAACCTCATAAAAACCTGTCACATAATTCGCGCCCATATTTGTTTCACAAATGAATGACCCTTACTTGTAAAGAGATAATGAACTTGATATATATTTCTCCAGCTGTAGACTCTTTTAAACTTTTAAGGTTAACTATCAAGTTAATTAAACCTTTCTTTGTCCTTTGTCAATATGTTAACTCAGGTAATGCTCTGCCTCCTTGAACACAGCTGAATTCTCTAGGGCATAATTTATTCCTGCTCTGCCAGCTGAAATACAGATTCTATGACCTTCTTTTTCCCCTAGTGACTTGGACATTTATTTAGTCATTTATGGTTATTTAAGTGTCAGATTATATTATTCTCTATATTTTCCCCATAGGACATTGCCAGAGATACCTCAGGATCACATTTCTAAAGGAATGACAGAAGCATTTACAAAAGCACAAGAAACACAAATGAAAAGCACATTACAAAAATCTCATTTCTACTATTTATACTACAAAACCATTTCTGCTACAAAACAAAATGACCTCTGAAACCAGATTTCTGTCTTGGGGAATATATATTTTTATTGAAACAAAATAAAGCTTCTTATTTAAAACAATACAGAGAAAACTAATATGTGCTTGACCTTCTAATATATAATATTATATTTTATTGTACCATTAGGAAAGCATCAATGAAATTTATTATAGTATATAAAAATAACTTCTAAAACAATTGGAAAACATAACAAAATCTAATAAAAATACATTCATAAATCTTAGCACTTTTATTTCAGATTATCCAGATGGCTTAAATTATTCTTATCATTAAAAAATAAATTTGATAACATACACAGGATACTCAACTAAATTTGTTTTTTTGTCATTGCTAAAATTTCTAATAACATATCAATGCAATATGGTAATTCTTGAAATAAACTAAGACAAACCCTGATGTGCATTCAGTATTATAGGTATCAATTGTTAATAATTTCTCTCTATTGGGATCGACTTTAAGAAATGTTCTTTGTGAAAACAGGTGCAATTTATAATAGCTTTCCAGGAAGCTGATAAGACCTCAGAGGGATCTCTTTAATCACCTGGTTCACCCCCATCATGTTCAAAATAAGAGAGAGACCTTGAGAGGTGAAGAGGTCACACAGCCTTTGGTCAGTGGTCTCTCAGGCTGCAGAGGTGATGACTGGGCATGGGGACAGGAATGAGAGCTAGCACTGCCCAAACCACTCTTATAGTTTTATAATTCAGTAGAGCAGAGAGACTTGAAATCAGACATAACTGATTTCTCACTTCATTTAAGTTTGATGTTAGTTCCCACTGAAATGGCAAGTAATAATAATAGTAAATAATAATTTATTTGAAAACCTTCCACTGTGTGTATTTACTAATAATAAAGTATTATTATACTTTATACTTCATTATACTTCAGTATGAATTTTAAAAAAGACAACTCCGTTATTTGCAAATTTACAAAATTGCTATGTATGCTAATGTATAATTAATTACTTTATATAAAAGTTATTACTTTATATAATTACTAAAACCATATTTTGTATTTTATTCAAAGAATGTATACTGAAGCCATGTATACTGATACCTCCAAATCCATGTATACTGTTCCCTCTAAAGCCATGTATACTGATCTATCTGAAGCCATACTAAGGGCCACTCTGAGAAAAACATATAATTGTGACCTTGTGGTATGGACAGGACCTATATCACTATGCCAAATTTTTTAGGAGAAATGTGGTTCTGCACAATTAATCTGGCAAAGTTCACACTGCTAGTAAGTGACATAAATAATAAACACAGAATATCCTAATTATAATATTCTTTGTATTACAGACATCATTATCAAAATATAAAAAAATTTTCTACCAAAATTGTTGGAGGAAAAATGTGGCTTATAGGTAGCCTCTAAATGACTCCTAGTAATCCCTTTTGTTTGATATTATCCCCTGTGACATTCCCTCCTCTTGAATATGGGACAGATTAATTGACTCTCTTATAATGACTAGAATGCAGCAAAAGTAGTAAGATAGCACCTCAGAGATTGGGTCAAAAGAAACTATAGCTTCCTTTGGGTACTCATTCCTCATTCACTCTTCAGCATATTCACTCTTAGAACAGTCAGCTGCTCTGTTGTGAGGTCCTCTGTAGAGAGGCTAATGTGGCAATTTGCTGAGCAAATCTCTGGCCAAAAGTGAGAACCTGAGGCTCTGAGGTTTGCACTATTGGACTGATGTTTCTGAAGCACTGAATCTTGCCAAAATTCTCATGTATGAAGCAGCTCAGAGAAAGTAGATAACTGACAGCTTGACTGACAGCCAGTGAGAGACCCTGAACCAGAGGCATCGCGCTAAGCTACACTGGCATTCCTGAACTAGAGAAACAATGAGATAATATTGTTATTTTTAGTCATTAGTTTTAGAATAATTAATTATGCATCAATAGAAAACCAATATAAAAATTAATTAAATCTATATAAACTTCTTAACATAAATGTGTGAGAACTTACATTTATAAGTTCTAATATTTTAATATATTAAAATATTTTAATAATAAATATTTTAATAATTACCATAATATCAAGTAAAATGTATCTATGTAAATTTTTAAAAATTACTAAAAGAAGATATTGCTATGAGCTTTACTGATGTCAGAGGGTTATCAATTATATATACCTGCTCAGTTAAAATTACAAAGTCTGGAAGGGCAGGTCTGAAGATGTTTAAGTCTTCCAGCATTCAAGAAACAAAAATTGTTTCTTACAGATAAAAATTTTATTTCATAGCCTAATATCAATGCATTATTAATGTAACAAGGCGTCTGACTTATTCTTTCTTAAACAAAAGGTGAATAAAATAAAGAAGGTAAGAATAAGGTGGAAATAAATTCTCACATTCCCATAAATGTAAAAACGCTCATGAGATATAGTTCCCAAGCATATGGTAGGCAAGAAGATCAGAGAAATACATCCATTAAAGAAATTTGGAGTGGCTGAACTGGATGCAATGTAAGGGAATTTTGAAGGCCAGATTCCTTAGAGACAAGCAAATCTTGAAGCTAGCAGTTGTCCTGGGGACAAGAGCCCATTATTGTCCTAGTGCCTAGTGCCTAGCATAAGGTTGGGTCTCAGTTGTAATATTTCACTGAAATGATGACCTCTTAAAATATCCCAGGGGAGATAAACATCTGTTCTAGTTTGTAATATCCAGGCATTCAACTATTATGGAAAGGAACAAAGCTCACAATGACAGTGGCCTAGCTTAGTAAGTAGCATTGATGACCCACAGAAGGATAATAAAAAAACAAGTGTGAGAGACAGGGACAAGTAAGAGACAGAGGGCCTTTTGACAGTTTACAAAGAGGTAGTTATCTCCTGCAGTGGAAGGGCTGTTGCAGCTGAGCAGCAGACTCAGAATCTGATTCTTATAACTGCAGATCTCCCCAAGACAGTCCGTTATGCAAACACTATTGTTCTGGTGGGGAAAACCCACTATCCTAAAATCAGAATGGATATAATTGGATATACTACACAAGGTAAGCAGATCTATCAGAGGATTATGTTTCAAAGGAGAGCACATGACATCATTCAAGGCCATTAGAAATGGACCAATGAAAACCACACTA